>JANTPZ010121974.1:0-35889 GCA_025593235.1 Vachellia pachyceras | reverse complement strand
TAAAATTAATGATTTTGGTTCATGAAGTTTTATCTTATTTAAAATATTGATCGCTATAATGTAATAAAAATTCGAATCAGTTTGCCTCAGGGGACCAAAACTAAAATGAATGCAAACTTTAAGATATCAAAGTTTGTATTAACTCATATTTTTAATAACATATAAATCATATTAAAATGCTTATTCTATATCTATATTGTGAAACCTTCCCTTAAAATTAAAATGAAAAATATAATAAAAAGAAGGGTAAAAATTACTTTTGTTCCTCAAAGTTTTTCGGTTTACGTTTTGACCTTTGCAATTTTAAAGTTGTATTTTTTGTCTCTATAGTTGAGCTCGTCTAAAATTGTTATAATTTCAAAAAGACTTAATTAGAAATTAACACCTTTAAAAATGTTAACATATCACAACACTGTTATTTTTGTTGACATGGTCTAATGATTGAATATGGTTAATGTTTACTATAGGATCAGAAGTAAGTTTATCCAATCCACCTAAGTATTGATCATATTTAGTCACTAGGTCACATCAGCAAAAATAATGGCGTTATCAATATACCAACATTTTTAACTGTGTTAATTTATGGACTAAACTATAATGACAAAAAAATACAACTTCAAAATTACAATGACCAAAATGTAAACTGAGGAAAACTCTGAAAACCAAAAGTTACGGCCCCGTTCGGGATGGTTTTGAGTTTTAAGTTTCAAAATTTTTAAAATTAGAAACTAGTTTGTGTTTTTAGTTTTTCGTTTTAGGTTTTTTTTTGTTTTCAATTTGAAAAATGTGTTGTGAATTAGAAATAGGTCAAATCAATTATGCTACCATCAAATGATGAAAATAATAAAAACAACAAATAAAATAATTATAAAAAAAAATTGGGGGTGCCAATGGCAGAGGAGGATAAGGGTTCGGATAAGGTGGAATCGGAGTCAGAGCCTAATCAAAGTTGGGAGTGGGAGAGGCATAATTGGGGGGGGGAAGAAGGTGATGACGGTTGAGTGAGAGATGATGAAGAGGGAAGGAGAAATGTCGTTGAGAAGGGTAATAAATTTTTCAAAACTAAAACAAAAATCTGAAAACTTTTTTTTTTTGTGATTTTCAAATTTGGATAAAATTTATTTTGAAATTGTGTTAAAAACCAAATCAACCTCATTTTAGCCGAACATGTTTTATTTTCAAAATTGCTTTTTAAAATGAAAAACAAAAAACTTAGCACCACCCGGAACGGGCCCTATGTTTTCGAATGAAAAAGAATTTGCACTTTAGCAGTGCTAGAGAAGATATTTCGTTTGGAGATCTTGTATATTATGAGGCTGTACGTGTGTATATGCAAGTGGTTCCAAGAGAGACTGTATTATAGAGAAGTGAAACCCAAGCCAGAAGGACAAGTTTATTATATATATATATATATATAATAGTTGTCTCATGTGATGTGCGATTCAGATATGGCCAAGAAATGTAATGTAAAATTATGAACCACCAACCCTTTCATCAAAGAATCAATCAACCAAGACCCCACACGACTGCCAAATAACATGCTAGCTGCTCAACATACGCTTCGTACTCTTCTCCTCATTCTATTGTTCCTTTCAAATTTAAAGCGCCTCCCCAAATAATATAATACATCATATATATATATATATATATATTATAAAACCTGTCTTGCTCACAAGCACCAATCTTAATTAAGGACTAAATAATTGAGAATACTGTAGGGTTTTGGGTTTGGATCCACCACATGTACATATATGCATGGGATCGGATGTTGAAAAGGCATGCGCCTTGTCGATCGATGAGTTGACTATATATATAAACCAAAACAAAGAATCAAAACTCAAAAGGGTTACGACTCTTTCTACGTACACATATGTAAATGATTAAGTGAGTGGTTGATGAGCAAGGCTTGTTTTTTGTTTTCTTCTATGCATGTCTTCTCTGCTTCTTGCTGCTGCTCAGCTCAGCCGGTCCTTCTTCTTCCTGTGTACGTACGTACGTATGATGTACGTATGTATGTGTTGCTTTTAAAGAGTGCATGGTCCACATTGCTATTAAATTTCAACACAACAAACACTGCTGCTCATTCTCAGCCCCCCCCCCCCTTTTCTGAGATCCCTATCTATCATTTTTGCAAATACCAGCAAATATAGATACATACACAATGGAAAAGGGTTCAATCACATTTGGGGATCGCCTCCTGCTGGGATCTTGTAACTCCTCGCTCTCTTTGCTTTTTCTTTCTGACTGTGTTTCTCAATATCTTAGTGGTAAACAAACAAAACCCATAAAACAACAAAGCATCATTGGTAAAGTTTTGTTTCCTGTCAGAATAATTAGGGTTGAATTAAAAACAACACACACACACACAGAGGCCTGGCTATAAAGGTTATATAGTCATGTAGCTGGGGTATTCTTTTATCACGCACGTAGTCGTTTCACTTGATTTTTTATCATAAAAAGTTTCAAACATGCCCATTGGCCAGCCGCATGATTAATTATCCCTTCTGAGAGATTCTAATGCCATAGCCAGCTAATAACAAGCTCCATATATAAACAACCCTTTTATATCCATGTCAAAAGCCTTATAATAACTAGCTAATTAATTAAGGTGATTAGGCCATATATGCATGTTAATCTCTAGCTCTAACACACAAACGCGCACATTTTGCTTCAAATATACACACCAACACGAACTCTCTCTTTGAATTCAATGCTTTGAACTGGTGAAGCAGTTTAAGACATGCATTTTGCAGCTCAAGCACAGCAGCAAAAACCTGCCTGATACTCGTCAGAGAGTTTAACCCTTAAGTTGTTGTAAAAAATTGAGGGTGTGTTGTCAAATAAAGAAAGTCCCTTATTATTTTGATGAGAGGAAGATCAAGGATATATAAACTATTGTATGATTGTGATGGGTTAAAATGGTTAAAAGAGCTAAAAGGAATGTGGACCTTACACACACAATACTACAAAGCCACCAGGAAGTAAACTTAGTTGAAAATTTATGATTTGCCCCTCTGTGCATGTGATAAAATATGGAAACGGGCTTTTTACAAAAGATTTTTTTAAAATCCTGAATTAAATTTTCTTATCATAGAAATTATATTTTTGTTTACATGCCTGGATTTTGATGACCGTTGTCGGCGGTAAAATGCGCAGGATGGTCATATGTGTACTGCTAAGACCAGGACGTGCAGCCGTGCAGGACCCTCTTCGTCTCTCTGTATGTGTCGATTTGTGCCTTTTTTTAAAAGAAAAAATTGTATGTATGATTGTCACCAGTACATATTGATATTTTCCAATTCACAAGCTTTAAATTAAATTATAAAGTTGTGCCGAACACCTCCCTTGAAGCTTTTAAAAGCTTAGGGTTCTCTTAGTTCATCAAACTTTCTGTAAAGGGTATGATCAATGTATGGGTTATATTTGCTGGCTAAAAACATATTTATCACATGATCATCATTAATTAACTAGTATGTAGCATAATTCTGATTTTGATTTCAATGACATTAATATTACATTGCTCATTGAAAATTATATTGCGTTTTGATTTCTGATTCTTCGTTTATATTATAACATACAATCTCTTTATTCTTACCCTTTCCCCTCCTTATTAGAAGAACTTTTTGCATATTTCATTTCATGGTATAGCATGTTTTTACCTAAAACAATAATTTTTTTACCTAGCTAGAATGTCTTGCGAACTATAAATTTCCTTAACTAATGAGCTTAACTCATCATCTTGTTAAAGACTTCTGTTCAAGGTAATTTTGAGATTTTGCAAGAACTAATTAATTTTACTAGATTTTTTCACTTACGTAAGTAGATTTATTAGAGCTTATAAAAAGGATGGGATGAAGTATGATTTAGCTCATGATCCCACAAGGATTTGTATTGAGCTATTTATGTACTTTGTGTGTAATCTATGCCTCTCCAAGCCCCCCCCCCCCAAAAAAAACTATATATACCATACCCAGTAATAAAATTAATTGGCGAAGTGATGGATTTGATGTTGAATTTAATAGATAATCAGAAGAGGGTTGTAGTAATAAAATTATAATATTTACCATACACACAAATGTCAGATAAATTAATTGCGATTTCTGTAATGAAATGAAGATATCTTTTTTTTGCCAGAGAAATGAAGATATCAAACAGTAGCAAACCAAACTTCATTCATGTCCGGCCGGATGGTAATTATCAATATAATTTCTTTCTCTGTAACACAGTATTCATGAACAGTAAATTATTCGTATTACACTTTTGTATCCGTGGAAGACCGAAAGGGGGGAAGTGATAGCAAATTTCTTTTCCTTGGTGGTTCCTTACCTTAGCTTGAACGGTCACAATGGTTGTAATTAATTATTATTCTTTTTTGTATGTAACCATTCAACATATAGTAACAGCTAGTTAACAAGATATCTGTAGCCTTGCGTAACCATAAAATAATTCTCTCTGCAGCCGGTTAATTTGTTAATTAGGAAAAATGTATTTTGTTTGGTTCAAAACTCCAGATCAAGCATTAAATTTGTGTATTATTTATGGAATCTTCTACATAAATTATAAAAATTCTAACAAATCTTGATATTAATTTATGAGTTATAAACAATGTGACACATTTTCTAGGACTTCATGCCATACATGAAATCTACACTAGGTAGCTTAAAAACATATGCGTTTCTTTTCATTGTAGGTAAATAATTACGTAGCAATTATCAAAACCTTATATTTCAAATGACAACTCGCACATCCCTTAAGACTTTTTTAAATGTGAGGTTATGAGTTTGGACATTAGATCATGAGATCAATTCTATAATTCTTTATGATAAACTTTGAATCAAAGTAAAAATATATTCTTATGTCTTATAGTGAATAAGACTTGAGTATTATATATTCTTATAGTGAATAAGACTTGAGTATTACTATATATATAATAGGTATTTTAATCATAATTATTTTTTAAAAATTTGGGATTGAATTTAAAAATAAAAAAAATAGAATTATGTTAATAATGAAAAAGGGAAAAAAGGGGCTTCATGTAAAGTGATATATTTTTCTATATAATAGAAGTAGTGTTGTGTGATATTCAATTCTGACACCAGTTTTTATTAGGGTTTGATTCTGTAACAATATTATGTATAATCCGTGGGAATAAGGAAGCCCATTTCTGTGACTTATTTCATACACCTAAAAATTGCCATAATTAATCATAAAATTGCATTTGAAAAAAGTAAAATCAAATATTAGGCATATCAAGTGATGCGAGTTTAAATCATTGAAAGCAAAATAATTTAAGACTAAGTAAGCGGTTAAGCCATAAAAAAATTATTATAACTAGATTACATGGTTTTCCACAATTGATCCCTCGAAACTTTTGAATACCAGTGCCCATACAAAAAAAAAAATTGGAATTATTTTTACCTTTTACCCTTTCAATTAAAACGTTTTCCACAAAGCTGGCAGAATACATAAAAATTATTTAATTTATGCTTATCCTCTCTTTTCTTATAATTTTCATCATTGTTTAGCTAATCTTGAAACTAAACGCCAAAACATTTTTCTTCAAATGCCAAATGAAAAAAAATGTAGTATGCTGACAAAAAATTCAATAAGTTTATTAAACCCAGTTAGCAGATATCTTTTCTTTTAATAAAAATCATATTTTAGAAAAATATAAATAAAAATTATTATCAATTGAACCAAAAATATGGAACATAACAAATTCTCATATATAAATATATGTATATTGACAAGATAGAGATAAATATTGAATTCTGATAACTAATTAAAATTTAAATATGGTTATATACCAATGAACATCATTCCTATCAATACTTTTCCATCACAACATGAATCTTGAGAATAACAATTTTCACCAAAATTCTTACATTTGATAATTAAATGAGTGAAAGTAGTTTTATAGCTTAACTGAGTTGAATCATTCGCTAATTTTTTTGGGCAGTTTTATATAACTATCATAATACTTATTATTATGTTTATGAAATGCATGAAGATATGTTTATGAAATGTTAGCACACATGATCAATTTACATGCAAATTAAGTGGCTTCTGAAAGTAATAATTCTTAGCATGTTGATATCATACCAGTAATTCAATCTCAATAACGACCAATCCAAATCAATAACACCAAGTTAAAGTTCATTGCTAAGTAGACTACGAATCATGATTGTTCTAACTTATGTAATTCCTCATGCATGTACACAGAAAATGAGAAAATAGACGTAAGAACTTTTGTTAACTGCATTATGTCATTGATATTGATCTCATCCATTGGAACCTTTAGCATCTCATCTAACTTTGAAAGCTTCCTACAATTTATTAATTAAAAGTATTGAGGACTATAATTAATTTTTTTAAAAAAAGTTGTTTAATATTCGAGTTCTATTGAAAGCGAGAAACATGCATAAACCAATTTATTAAATTTTATTTTTGCACAGTTGGGATTCTCACCTTGTTGCATTTGTAAGATCCTTAATGAACGCCGTTTTCTCCAGCAAATCTGTGGGCTATCATCAATATTTGACCTGCATATTTAAGAATCACCCATATTATCAAATTAAAGGATCAAAATCTTATATAAATTAAGAAGACATTTTAAAATATGGCATGATGGTTGACTTAACAGTTTTTTTCCCTTCTGATCTAAATTATTAGTTATTAATAGTAGTAAAATCACAATTCATAAGCAACTATTAGAAGACATCATAGCTTATTCCACACGGCTTAGGCCAAAATAATCCACACGGAAAAATTCCAAGATCTTGATCTCTTTTGTCTACTATATTTATAATTTTCCTCAAAATATCGTTATAATTATATTGTTGTATGATGCATAAGACTATGAGCGAATACCTTAGTAATATAAATGATTACAAAGAAAAACAGTACATAATTTTTAAAAGTGATTACTGTCCCTAATTTTCTTGATTTATGTAAAGTGGTTAATAAAAGGAGTATGTTCCTAACGTGAAAGATTCTGGTGGTTACCAAATACTAATTTTGAAGACACAAATCTTGAGTGACAATTCACACAACAACAATAACATATATACAATACAATACAATTGGTACATAATCATTACTATGCATATATATATCTTACGATTGTTCCTAACGTACATTATAGTATGACATGCATATATATCACATCTGTCAACTGAAACATATGATCATCAAGTTAACTATGAAGCTACCTTCAATCATATGTTAACTTTAATCATAAGACTTAAGGTATCTTTTGTCTTTCCGTCTTTGACTATACATCTTCCATTCCCATTGACTTTTCCCTTTTATCTACTATCATATATATATATATATATATATTCAATGGGAATCTATATGTACATATATCCTCCTTATCCGAGCGAGGAACATAACTTTTCCTTCAATATACAATAGAATGCAACAAAAGTTGATGATTATTGATAAGGAATTTTTGTCCATCCAGCCAGCCATTCATTTCATATGCTTTTGTTAGGTTTAAAAGCATTTTATTGTCTCTATGATCCTATATCTTTCCAGCAACAGTAATTTCACTAGTCAAAATGCATGCATTTTCTCGAAAGATTCTAGACGGTCGATGACCTTTTGTAAAAATTGACATTACCAATTAAACCCAACAACGTGAGACGCAATTTTAATAAAAAAGCAATCACACATTTAAGGTCCTACACAATGCATCTGTCTTGTCTCATTTACTGTTACACTTTCGGCCTTCTACATTGCTTTTAGGCTTCCCTTCTTACTATTTAATGGTTTATCTCTATCACTTCTGATTCTTATTTTCAGACTATAAAGTAATATATTTATGGTCACAATTCCTCTTGATTATAATTTATTTCAAGCCAGCATCAAGCTTCTACCTTGTTAGTAACATCACTGAGAATATATTATAACCAAACAGATTAAAGACGCAAAAGTTCATATGTGTGTTTAAAATTTGAAAGCAAATGCATGTATACAATCCTAAAAAGAACACAAGACTTCTTAGAGAGAGAGAGAGAGTGTGTGTGTGTGTGTGTGTGTGTGTGTGTGCTGGCTATTTCAAACTGATGGAATATTCATTATATCGCACAGATGCTACAGTACATCTTGATTGAATGATCAAACTGATAAGAATAGACTTGGAAAAGAAAAGAGTGTTCACTTTAAATTCTAATTATAATGTCTCCATCATTTCATGTCCAATTATATATATGGCTTGACATTACTAGTCCAAATAATTTCCACGTCCAACAGTAACAACACTGTGATGACTAGGACTAATAACCACGTATGATGATGACACGTATCTCTCAATTTAGAATATATAATTAAGAAATTTAAAGCAAAATGCCGTTAAACATTAATTACTTGCACAAGTTGAACTTCATAAATCCAAGATATAAAAAGGGCATCAGAAAAACGAGGCAATGAAGCAATAGAATATATGCTCTATCTCTCTATATATATAATCTCATCAGCAGAAATATAAGTTGCTCACTCTTTTTCCATCAGTAGTGTTGAAGTAATAAAGGGAAGAGCAGCCTACTTTTTTTTTTCAGACAGCAGCAAGGTTTTCTACAGTGGTAATCCATAACAAGGGAGGCGGCTGGTAAGTAAGAGAACACAAGAATGTAAATCAGAAAAACCAGAAGCCAAAGTCAGCTATATCCACACACACACACACAATCATCAATAAATAACACATACATATATATGGTAACTAAATTTAGCAACTAGAAAAAACTGGTCGATCAGAATGGATATATAGAGCTGCAGTAGTATTATATGAAAAGTGAATAAGTGTAAAAAAAATGTCACCTTTTTTTACAGCTAGCTGTACAACCTGCAAAGCTAAAATGCCTCCTCACACACTAAGCAGAAGAAGCAGAAGCGCAGCAGCAGCAGAATCAGCAGAGTTTGTGAACAGCATCATCCCAACAAGGCTAACAGAAACCTTAGAGAACAAAAGCAGCAAGCTTTTCTGTGTCTACCCATTTAATGCAGTGAACGGAAAGAGAGAGAGATACATATCGTACACTATATATCCAGCAATTACAAGACACCAGCATAGAAAGATGTATATACACTAGAGCATATATATATGTAGATGTATGTGTATGTATATGATCATCATTCGATATATATTGTATTAGTATTATGTGTGTGTGTGTGTATTAATACACAGTTGAAAGGTCTGAAACGTTGATATCCCCCATGGATTTCGTAAGACTTTCATGGTCACGAACCGAAACGATGGTCCATTTCATCAGGACCCAAACAAACCCCAGCTAAATAGTAATATATATAATTAATGCATTGAGCAGTTCAGAATGTACTAAAATCCAAAAGCTAATTAACTGAAAACTAGTTATTTATGGAAGAGGAGGAAGAGGGGGGGGAAGGAGGTTGATCGAAATATAACATAATGCAGCAAAAGGGAGTGTTTGAATTTGATCATCTATCACCGTCGGTATTGGAAGGAGGGGCTCAGATCAAAAAGCACAGAAGTTTTTCCCTTTTGATCTGCAATTAACCTTGATGCTGACGATAACGAAGAAAGAGGGTCTTCTTCTTCTCCTTCCTGTTCTTCTTCATGGGATTGTCTCAAATACTGAAGATTTGGTGAGCAAAGTGATGAATCAGCCATTGGCACATGTCCCACTGTGTTTGATGACGAAGAACATTCCATATTCACCCCAAATAGCCTAAGCTTCTTTGCTGTAGTATCAGTAACTCTACCACTATTAGAACTGCTCTTACCGTGAACTACTGGAACCGAATCGATTATCATCGGACTTACATTGCCGCCACCTCCCTCTCGCTGATGCTCCATTAAATTCTGATCTCCAGGAGCCGACGCTGACGACGTCCTCAGGCAGTAAAGCGACCCAGATCCCAAATTCAGCTCATTATAGCTTCCTTGACTTCCACTAAAGAGTTGATGGTGGTGATTATTTTGTTGTTGTCTCTGGTACTGAAATAGTTGGTGTTGTTGTTGCTGAAACGGATAATTGTTGTAGTTCACTTGCGGGAAATGCTCGTGGTGGTATCGCGGTGGTGGCGGAGGAACCACCGGCGCCACCGTGGGAACTGAGTATAATCTACCATCCCATCTGATGGAATACTGATTTGGAAGGAGCAACGGGGTAATTGCGGCGGTGGCAAGGCGGCGATGGTGGTGGTGGTGGTGATTGGCCGCGTAATCCGGCCGGCGCCTCCAGTCTATGTACAACCTATGTCTATACAATTCACCAAGGCCGCGTTGGAAAGAAACAATGTCGCCGGCGTCAAGCTTCTTCTCTTTAACAAAACGGCTCCAGCCTTTGGTCATCACATAGCTCTGGCTGCTGTTCCAGTAAGAGTACCGGAACCGCCATAGCTTGCCGTTACGGTCCTCGAAGTTCAAGAGAAGGCCTTTCTCGTTGGAGGATGAATCTAGCGGAAAGTACCTCTCGGCATGTTGTTTTGGTATCACGAGGCGATTCAGTTTGCCCACATCACTGGGCGTTACAACCTTATCAAACATGTGCTCTTTCTCTATAGGTTTATCGTTGGCTTCATCTTCTTCCTTGTTTCCGAGTGATAAGTCCATGAAGTCTGGCTTATTGGTGGGATTGTTGTTAATGGCGGAATTGGAATTGGAAGGTGCATCTTGATGGTGTAACCCTAGCCCAGATGATGAATTGTGAGATTCAGAAGGTGTTGTGGCCTCCGGAAATTGATGATGATGATCATGAGGACGATGATGATGATGAAGCATACCCAACCATGGATTTGAAGGTGAAGAAGAAGAAGAAGAAGAAAAGGGATAGTATTGCTTACAGTTGCTTTCTTTATTACTGGTTTCAGCTAAATTTTCTTCTTCCTCCAGCAATTCTTCTTCTCTGCTATGATCAAAATACCCTTTTGCAGCTTCTCGCGACAATTCCATGAAATTTTGGGTGACCACCTTGATTTCTAACCTCTGGATCTCAGGAAAAATAAAAAATAAAAAATAATAAAAGAGGGGGAAATTGAAAGAAAAATATTTGGAAAGTAAGAGAGGTATGGATTAATGTCAAAAGGGCTTACCAATCAGATATGATAGTTGATAGCTGAGAGGGAAGCAGTGGCAAGGCTTGATGAGAGAAACAAAAACGAAAACGAAAAAAATGGGTTGGGACACAAATCAGTAGTACAAGACAATAAAGAGTCGGTGCCTTCTTATTTGACCAGGAGAGGCTTCAAACCCTAAAGAGAGACCAGCCATGGAGGAGGAAGATGGGTCAAGCTGTTGTTTTTGTTGACCTACACAGCTCAAATATAAGAGAAGCAAAGAAGAAATCACAGAGAGAGGGGGGGGGAGAGAGAGAGAGTTGGGTGTGTGGTGTGTTGGGAAGAGATAGGGAAGAGAGGAACAACTAGTTACCTCACAGGGAAGCTTCTTTACAACTAGGAAAGAAGAAAAAGTTTTCTTCCAGCCTCTGTGTTTATATTCTTGACATGAGAGAGAGAGGGGAGGAGGAGGGAAGGGGCCTGGGGGAGAGAGGGGATTAGTACTAGAACACTACTGCGTGGGGGGCCCATTCATGAATAATGTTGGCATTGGGGTCATGTGAGCAACTTGTCGTTTTCATCATATTTGGTATAATCTGTACAATATATGCTTCTGCTTTGCGAGCGAAACGCCAGTTGTTCCCATTTCTTCCCTTTCGTTGTGTCCAATTTTTACAACTCTTCCTCATCATCCATTTACTTATTTATTGCCCCCCAACTCTCTCATTCTTTCTCATTACTTAATATCTTCTCTCTTTCTCCATATACTTCTTAACAATTATACTTTTCCAGTTTTGAATATATCCTTTTCTCCCTATGTGTGTAGAGCACGTGTTTTAAAATTGTTATATTATTTGGAGAAATGCCATAAGATTCTAAAGAAAGTGTTTAATTACAAAAAGCTCCATTGACAGGTGAGAAATATAAACGTGTTCTCATTTCGTACATCGGAACTTATCATTTATACTTCTCAATTGTCATTTGACTTTGAGGTAATTAAATTCCTTCATTAGAACCTTGTAATGGTTACCCCTCTAAATTTTTTATCTAGCTACTTGACTTAGATTTGAGTATTGTCTGTTCAATTGGCAGGAACTCTCTCAAAATGTTTATTGTATTCATGCTGATTTAAATTTGAGACTTTATATTTAAGTAGTCAAAACTCTTTTCAATAAAACCAATGCTTATTAGTAAAATTGTTATATATTAGTATTACTAATCTATCTCTATACTTATTATAAGATTTAGTTTGTTGTTCAATTCATACTACAAACTATATATTATATTTAAGATCAAAGGTAGTGTTGCGTACACCTCAATCATATATACATGCATGCATGTAATAAGCTAATTAATTTGAAAAATATCATAAGAGAGGAATTTCCATGTAGTCACCGGGGAATAAGAGTAAAAATATCTGAATTAAATATGTGAATTATAGTCCACAGTATTTATACTGTGTTGGTTGATTTTATTTGTATATATAGGACGATTTTAAACGGTGAAAAATGCTGACCACAAGATTAAATTAAATATCACTTCATATGAGAACGACTTAATTAGCCCGAACAAGACACTGCAAAATTAAAACCATTATGCTAAAAAATTAGTTTAATTTAACTATTTTAAAAAGAAAATGTCGAGTTTTTTTGTCTCACACTTGGCATTTAGAAAGAGATGTTAGAAATAAGGCAGATTGAATTAGGAGCTTCATATAATTAATCTTACTCACCAAAATACGTTCATAACCCCACACAGCCTCTCAGTACGCCTAGCTTATCTTTGAAACAAATTAAAATATAGTTTATTTATTTTATTCAAATTAGAATTTTCTTGAAGTTTTCTATGCACACATTTTTTTAAAGTTAATGAATATAATAGAAATATTTATTATATGGTGTGAGCTCAACTTTTTAATGTTTTGATAAATTTATAATTTCTTGAATTATATATCTATTAATTACATGAGTTCAGAGATTTTGATGCATTGAGTAGTTTTCAATAATATAAATGACTATCGGATCAGAGAAACCAGCACACATATTTTACAAACAACTAATTTAACTAATTATTTAAATATTTAAAAATTAATCATCAGATTCTTATATTTAAGACAATAATGAGAATTAATTTTTTTAGGCAAGGAAGGAGCAGAGCGTTAGGTTGGTATTTGATTTTTGGTGTCATTGATGGCCTGCCTCCTTCCTCTCAAGTCTCACCCTCTCCCAAACCCCAAAAACACAATAACACCAAAAACAAAAAATACATACCACTCTGATCTTTAATACTGGTCATATAATTTTTTTTTGATAAGATTAAAGAAACTGTTTAAATGATATATTTCTCGTTTTTTTAAATTAATTTATCTTATTTATAATTTGAATATATATATTATAATTAATTTATTTATTTAATTTTTTTATCTCCCAAATATGTACACCAACTTTTATGTCAAGGACAAGAAAGAAGTAAGATGAATTAAATAGACATGTATACATAAACATATATATATATATGTATTAAAATTTCTCTTACCGCCGACACAATCAAAACAGAGACCACCCCTTCCCCCGCTGGCCCTTCGTCCCTCAACATTCTTCAACCTACCCTTTTATTTATATTCATATTTTTATCAAAAAATAGAGAGGGAAAAATGGAACACTGTACTGTGACAAAATTATATTATATTATATTATATTATATTATATAGAACAGAACGAATCAGTGCAGAGCCCTAGAAGAACAGCTTATCTGATTCTATCGACTCGCCCACCACAAGACACACAACAATACTTGTTCTTCTTCCTTCCTTTAGGACCATTTTTAGCAACTGACTTCTTGTCTTTTTTCTTATTGAGAGAAAGTTCATGCAAGTTGGTTTCATCACAGAAAGTGGCCCGGTTTGGTAACTATTATTAGGAGCCCAAACACACGTTCAACAGTGTTTTTCTATAAAAGAAGATGATCTCCTTCACATATTTATCCCAAATCGTGTAAAAGCATTTCTCTGACACGTTCTTAAATGGACCGAGTATTTGCTTTTAAGTTTAAAAAGTGATTAAAGAAATACTTTAAGTCATGACATTCTATTCTACACCATCATACATATCTTAACTAAATTGTTACCGAATCATAGACTTAACAACATATGAAGATTTTTACCCGATCCTATGTAATAATTTTCATGTTAATTAAGTATCACATATATGTAGATTTTACCTTTTTATGTTAAAAAAATGGATTAGATAAGCTGTACAAGTATAAATCAGTTGATTTCCAGGGCTAGAAATATAATTCCATGCATGTGTGCAATATCCATGTGAAGTGCATTAATTAGTGAGGGAGAGATATAGCTACAAAGCAAATGTCATTTATCCTATATCTTTATTTAAAAAGAAAATAAAAGGGCTTTCTATTTGTAATGATCACTTAAATTTTAGCTAAAATGCTTTTGATAAGTACTAACTTGGCTGGCTCGAGCCTTCTTTGGTTGTATATGACTAATTTGTTTGATTAGATTCAAGCATTATCAGATTCCATTGAAAGTAATTTTTGTAAAAGCATTTTTTTGTATTCACACAAATTTAAATTTAACTTAATCATAAGACATAGTTGCATTCTATGGAATATCAATATAGATAAACAAACAGTTATGAGTTATGCTTAGATATATGAAGACACTTTTAATTTTGTTTTGTTTGATTTGAACAAGTCAATCTTCTTAATTTATACTTTTTAAGTTTCAAAATTTTTATTTTTAAATAATTGTCGAGAGTCGAAAACAGCATGAAAAACAAATTGAAACGTGGTGAAGCTCTATAATTAAGCAGTTCCAAGCTAAGCACGTGATTGACCTTTAATTTAATCTGTCATATCAATCATTACTTTATATATATTGTGTGTTTAATATTTGGCCGGGTAGAAATGATAACATTACTATCCAATTAATTACCTGGTTAGGGTATTAATGCACGAGCTTTTCCCCTTAATCTTCTCCTATAAGATTAACTGTATTTCATATTAAGTCAGAGAGAATCATTAAGATTGACTATGAATGGTTTTGGGTCACCCTCTTGTCTTTTGTTTAACCCCAATAGTTTCAAAGCCATTGTGTACATTCCATATATATTGTACCAAATATAGTCCTTATTATAAGAGTTAAATAACTAATAATATTTATATATTAAGAAATTAGCTAAGTTAGTTATTTATAACAAATGCGAGTTAATTTTCTTTAAAATAATCTATTAAATTATGTGTATTGAAACTATTCTTGATATGAAAATCTCATTAATGTATATGTGTGTGCGTGCTCGTTATTTTAAACAAACACTAAGTAAATGGGTACATGTAATTAGTAAGTACTGTTTGTCATATTAAGTTATTAACCTTCCAATAGATGGTCTAGAAAACAAATTAATAAGATGAACCGACTTAATTTTTAACTCCAGACAATTTATGCTTTATTAGCCAAAAGTGTGCTAGAATAAAGCAAGCTGTGGTGGCGACTAAAATCTTATATGGTTCCCAGAAAAAAAATCAAATAAATAAGAATTCAAATAGTTAATGGCAAATTATAACAGTGCACGTATGCTCAAGTAAATTCGTGATATTTAATGGCACAATTTAACTAGTCATAAGTCATAATTAACTAGGAGTTAATGTTTAGATGTAGTCATGTATCTTAGGTATATGGTAATATTTACTGTCATGGACAACCTAATTTGATGTTTAATTATGGTTCAGCTGAATAATTTCTTTAAAACAAATAATTATTCACAATAAATTACTGGCAGTACATTTTAAGGACCTTAAATTTATAGATCCTCTGATTAATGGATTAAGAAATAATTAGTTACCACAAAAGTACAAAAAAATATTTTACATGATCGTCAATTAAAGTTCCTACATTCAAGAGTAAAATTCAATGTATAGCATCATGAATATGGATTATGTAACGTCTTAACATTTAATTAGAGGATTTAGCTATCATCAATGATAATTAAATCCTCTAAATAGAAATAAATAAATGTTTGGATGTTACAGATAATCACTTGGTTTGTGTGTGTGTGTGTGTGTGTGTAAATCTCTTTCTTTAGACCTTTTAACTTCAAATGCCATCATACCCTTTAGCCCTTAGTCAAATGCTAAACAAAAAGCAGGTGATGATAAATTGGTCATTTAGTCTGTGACTAATTAAGACAACAATCACAACAACCATTATCTCACATATTAAGCCAAGCCAATTACATGGATGGTATGTTATCATTATACTTTATTAATTATCAAATCTTTATATAAGCTTTATTAAGTGTTCTCTTCAATTTTTTTTATCCATTTTCAGAGCACTTCATATGATGTACGATCTGCCCTCTCATAAGTACATCTAATAGCCTTCTTTTATTCATTTGGTCTATTGACAATCTTTAGAAAAATAATATGTAAACACATAGGAAAACATTTAGTATCTCATAGAATGAAGAGGAATATACCACTTTAATCGGTACCAAATAATTTTTAGCCAATGGTAAGATTCAGAATATAAACAGATGCACTTAATTACAGATTTCTCACTAATATAATAAAAATATTTATGTTAACATTAAAAATTGAATCTATAACCTTATGAGTTATGAGACATAAATATATTATATTTCTTAATTATTTTTTTACCATCAACATATATCTCTTAATTAGATCGATCTTTAACGGCCTGAAGGTATTAATGTGAGCAATCACTTTGTTTAAACGGTGTGATGTTAAGCATTACATTCAAGATACTCTTGATTTTATACTCATAAATGACAATAAAAAAACGGCTAAACTATAGGATGAATGTAATAAATATGATTTTTTATTTTAGTCATTTGCATATAAGAGCTAGATAAATAATTTTGGTAGGTTAAGAAAATTGGTGAATTTAGCTCTATTAATGGCTAATATGAGTTGATTTTTTACAATAAAATATTTCGTAAATGTATGCAATCAATATTATACTTTGGGAAAATATTGTAAATTTGAAAGGCAAAGTGGATTGGAATATCATATTTAGGAATAATTCAATCCCCAACTAACTCTTATATTAAATATTGGAGTTAGTGACTTTTAAAGACAAATTCATAATACACACTATAGCTAATTTATTGACAAGAATTAAAATTGTATAAATATATGAATTATTTGCTACCCATGAACATTTGTGAGCAACATATATCGAAGAAGGATTTAGATATTTTGGGTTTCCATGGTAAAGCTTTCTTGAAAAACACAGAAAGCAAACACGTGCCTGTCCTGTGAATACACACATATATATAAACAAGGCATATAAAAATGAAGAGGAGGTCATTAATTGAAACTGCTAAGTAGGCATATATAAACATGATAGATAGCTATGTTGCTTGTGAGCTGTAAGTATCAAAGTGGTCCAATATTTGTGTGAGTGAATGAATGTGGGCATTTGGTTGGATTATTGGACAGAGAGGCTCGTTCCCAATAGATAATAAATAATAGGTAGATTTATTGTAAGGTCCCGTAAAATGAAGTTATTTATGAAAATGTCTCAAGAGGTTGTCAATGACAAGTCAAGGGGCACCATTGACAAGTGGAGCAGTTGCCATTGACAACTCTTGGGACCTTTTTTATAAATAACTTCATTCTTTGGGACCTTACAGTAAATCTCCCTAAATAATATACGTATTTGTTTGTGGGGTTTACAGACATGAAAAAAGATTAGCTACGTCTTACTTAAAAGTTTAGTGGATCGTAGATCATATACAGAAAAGAGGATCCAACTAGTTTGTCTTTTCCCTCCCAAAAGTTATTCTGTCTAGTCACATTTCAACGCCGCTCTCTCTTCTCTAAATGCTCTACCTTTTCAATTCCTTCATTTGCCAATAACATTAATTACACTACTAGAAAAATGTCTATTTTCCGTCCCTAAAATAAGGATCGTTAAATGAAAATTTTCTAATGGAAAATAACCACTTAGTGATGGATTTTTCCGTCGTTAAATGACATTTTTTCTAGTAGTGATTTCAACCTGTAAATAAATGCCATCATCACCATTTTCTTAAAACCAAGGGATAAAGGAAACCTAAGAGAGTATTACTCAATGAAATAATTATTAAACGTGACCTTTTATCAACATCTTATCCAAAGATTTTAATTTTTTCCCCTAAAACAGGGGTATTCTTCCATTAGAGTCAATCATATTTGAGGTGCTAATTAATGTAGTCATATCTTCCATCAGAGATTTAAACCTTAGTTCATCTCCTTGTAAGGGACTAACCCATTCCACTGAACCCAACCTCTTTTACTAAGATTTAATTGCCAATAAGGTATGATAGTCTTGTACTGTCCATATAGCTGACATTGTACGTCTATCTCTTACATCTTTCTTCTATGATGGTTTCCTCAACTAGAGCGCTGTCGTTGGGTTTGAGAATTGATTTCCAGGGGAGTAATTTGTCCAAAAATAACAAGGGAATGTGAATATATCATACATGTGTGAAGTGATTAATTATAGGAAGAGCTACAATTAGTTGGCATACTTGTGATAATGGATGTGCTTTCTCTTGTGTGTATATATATATTTGTAAAGGGGAATGAATGATGATGGTGACGATGATGATAGTATAATGAGAGGGTTACTGTAGGTTTCTGGAAATGAAGTGCAAACAGTTGGGAAGTAACACATTCCGAGGATTTCCGAGGAAATGTCACAAGGAGATATGACAGAGAGAGAGATGAAGCACGCAAGACTAGATGCTACTGCTAGCGCTAGACACCCCCACGCCACCCCAAGGGCTTGACAGCTTTGCCCAACCTCACCCCTTACACTCTTCTGTTTTTGCATACCGATCCAAAACTATTAGGAGAGGGGCATATCAGCAAAGAAAACATTCGCAATGGGGACCCCCTCTCTTAATTATGTGTGGGATTTAGTTTAATTACGAGGCCACATTATTTATGTATAAATATAAATAGGGAGCAAAGGAGGTGAAATGTAAAATAGGGTATGGATGACAATTATGAGACGGTACGTGGCAAGTCTTGTCTTCACAAAATATGGTTACCCACTAGGCCACTACCCCTACCTCTACACATAGCCTTTGCCGCTTTGGACCACCTCTTCCCTCTACACACCCCTCCATGCTCCACCTCCCTATCACTATTGTGCTTGTTTGGGAATTCCGTTGTGAAAATGGATTTTGCAGATTTTAAGGTATTTTGGGAATTTCGAAATGGTTTTACGAATTTCGAGATGGTTTTTATAAATTTCGAGATGGTTTTTACAGATTTCGAGATGGTTTTATCTCGACTTACGTGTACCGTTTAAGAAAATGGCTTCCTAAACAGGCACATTACCTGTGCCTGCTGCCCCTAAAATATTAGTATAAAACATAGGTAACTAATATGAATACTTTATTCTAAATTCATTATTTCAAGTTTTTCAATTATACGTAGATATGCACTCTATTTTTGAAATACTATTATTTAATTATAAAATCAATATATTAAAAAATTAGGATACAAGATCACTTGTAATTGAAGAATTTAACGTAATAGATATAAGAAACTTGAATTAAGTACAACCCATTAATAAATTACTTTGAAATATTTATATTCATCATTTTTCCTAAAACTAATTTCCCTAAATCATAAAATGATATATAACATAATGATACACGTAAGCATTTCAAAGAAATCATATAATATATACTATAATTGTGTAATTTATTTACCTTCTTTAATATCTTTGAATTAATTTATTATGTCTTATATTAACTATCGGAGGTAATATTTGTATAAGATCTTAATATATTTTATCTATAATATTTATTATTTTCTCTCAAATAATTTATTTAACTTATAAACTGATTTAATGTTATGTATGAATATTTTAAGAAGATAATGTTGTATTTATTATAATTAAGTAATCTATCAAAATTAGTGAAGTATCCCTTATATAAGTACTAATAAAGTATGTGAATATATATATGGATGTACGTATATGTATATATACGTATGCGCAATGTTACAATCCAATGTCTGGAGAATCCAATCCCATCACGTTATTGACATAAAAAGAGTGACAAATATGATACAGTACAGCCGAATTTTGAAGGAGATTCTTAGGGATATTTATTAATTTGTCCGACGAGCTTGGTCCAATCGAGAAAGAGGAAAATGGGTGCAGGGTCAGGCTAGCTACTGCGAGTTTGCTTAATCCCTTCTTCATCATCACCAGTAATGACAATTGAGAGGGTTTTAATCTTAATTTAACGCTTTCGGCCCGACATTGATTTATCTTAAGGAGATTATTGAGTAATTAAATTGGTTTATTATAAATTACCTTAATGACATCAAGCCAACCAGGTTGAGCCAGATTTGCCCTTTACCTCAAGCTTAAGAAAACCTCAACAGAGGTGGTTGGTGTCAATTTATCTACAAAGCCTTAACCAATTTTTCCTTTTCCTTTTCCTTTTTTTTGCTAAGCTTAAAGTATATATCCTCGTATAGAAGGGAGTTATATTCGAGAAACTGTCTGACACTAAATATGAATAACCCACCATACAAAAATTCAAAGATTGATTCGTCCGTAAAGAATCGTTCTTCCCATTAGATTCAATGTGACTAATTTCAATTATTCATAATTATTCTTGTGTTTTTATATGAAGCTACCTAGCTATATAGGTATCTATACTTTTGTTCCCCAAAAGAACGGGCTCTCGTTTCATTTTGAGTTTTCTTATATTTTGTGTTTCCCTGCAAAGGTTGGTGGACTTGGTAGTTCCACGTCTACTTGTCCTCTTGTTTTTCAGGCTCTTTACCCAACTCTACACATCATATCCTCCCATCCCTAGCCATCTCACCCTGCACCATCTCTAAAAATATTGCGTGTGGATGTGTTAAAGGAAAAGTTTCACATAATTTGGGATTATGGAGATCCAAGTGAATATACTATAATATGATATTGGATTAGTAAATAGACTAAAGGAGGAGTATGTTTATATGCGACAAAGGGTCATTGGAGACAAATCGGGTTATTTCCCCTACCCTTTTGTACGTAGGTTAAATACAAATTGGGCACATTATATCGAAGATCTTTGGAAAAATCCAAATTACTTTAATAGCTATTAAGAGTATATTATGATGGTTTTAAATGCTAAAATGTAACCAATTCCATTAAGTTGTCCCTGCACCATCTCACCTTCATCCCTTTTTATTATTTCTATTACTCTTCACACCTATGTGCTCCCTCTCTTCCCCTTTAATTTCACGTTGACATGGAAATTATTTCTGATATATTCGTCTAATTAATTCATCTGTCTTTTTCTTATAGTTGGATCAGCACTTCTTCATTACTATATATATATATATCTAGGATGGTAGTCGGTATAAGATATATTTATGTAGTTTTCACTATGATTAATTAGTCAACAAAATTCATATATAATTAACAATTCACGGCGCCCATTAGTATTGACTCATTGTATATATTAGCATTACGGCATTTTTCATGACATTAATTAAATTAATACAATACACAATATAGTTAAGAGTTCAAACCATTCAAGTTCCCTAGCTCCCTATACAGTCTCTCTCTCTCACACACACACGCCCCCCTATCTTGAGGCTTTTCATAACAACATTCTTGAACTTCATGTGCATCAAATAATTTAAAACATGATATCGTCATCAACTAAATTTTCAGGCACTAAATTAATTCGTATTGATGATAATGCGTTGAATACATACGCCTATTTTCCAGAACACTTATTTACTTAGAATTTAATTGGAAGCTTTGATGCATTCATCAATTTCCTGGCCTTCTTTTTGCGCGTTTTATTTGAGCCTAGAAACTGATCAATAGATGGTCCTCTTATTTTCAAATTTCCTTTAATGGAGTTTATTGTGGCGATGGACCAGGTTTTAACTGGCACTGTAAATGATTCCGAGTTCTAAGGGTTCAAAAAATTATCACCAGCTAAGTTTTCGAGGGAAATATGCCCATATTTAGTGTCTAACGATGTCTCGATTCTCGAATAAGATTTCCTCTAATAGATGTATAGATGTGTTTAGCAAAAAAAAATTATCACCAAATATATATTGAATTATATATGCAAGTTTCATAGATTGAGTAATTCATGTTTCTACATTGTTTAAGCGCCATTTTAAGATGCTCAAGTGTGAGTAGAAGTGTCAAAGGGTCTCATATTGGATAAATTTGAATTTTTAGAAATTTTTGTATGTGTGAACCCATAGTCTTGTATATTAATACTTTAAGATTTTAGGTTAAGAATTAGCATCAAATTCACTTATATTTTAATAAATATTTCCGGATCCTTAACATATAGATTGCCGAATCCTATTTGAATATTTTTTTTATTTGTATTAAGTGCAACCCTCAACCATAAGGTAAATCTTAATCTACGATTGCATGTTCATAAAAAAATTATCTTAATGCATGGCAATATATATTAAACTTACTGCCTTTCCTTTTTTTTTCTTTTTAAAATCATTATGAGATTTCAAAAAACGAAAGTAATCATAAAATATTCTCAATAACAAATGAGTAGTATCAAAGTAGGCAAGACTGCGCTGCATGTTCATAAAAAAATTATCTTAATGCTTGGTGAAATATATTCAACTTTCTACACTTTCCTTTTTTCTTTTTAAAATCACTATGAGATTTCGAAAAATGAATGTAATCATAAAATATTCTCAATAACAAACGAGCAGTATCAAAGAGGCAATAAGATGAGAGAACAATAATTTGCTTTATAATTTTCCATTATGACTCATAATTGGATTAAATTAGGGATATTTATACAAGGGCTCTTCAGGCCTCATCATCATACAACAGCAATACTGAAAGAGTGACTTATTCATAACAAGCAACATGAACCTATTATCATTTCACGTATGGTGAGAGTTTAGGCACATCTTTTTGTAAGTGCATCGAAATCTTATGTTTCAACTATTACTTTGAAGATGTTAGATCTAGCTTATCTTGTCGCGGTCACCACATGAAAATTGGGTCTCTTGGCTTATTTGTTGTCTTCTAAACTACTATGTTATAGTTTTTCCAAATTAGAACTGGAATTTTAACAATATATATATATATATATATATATGCGCATAAATTGAAGTTATATACAGCAGTAGTGGAGAACTGGAATATCATCATTAAGCTCAATGTTGATTTTCATAATGATTATGGTTCTTGAGATTCAAATTTTTTTCAGCCATAATCACATGCCCTGATTAAAGTGTAGCCTATATTATTATTGTAGATTAGGAGTATAATTAGAAAAATTATAGCTGAACTTTGATGAAAACTCTCTAACACCCTATCCTTACTGATAATAAATTAAACACTATTAGGACCTAGTTAGGGTTTTCTTTTCTTTTCCTTTCTCTCTTTAATTTCCTCTTTCCAACATAGTACCATGTTATACACTTTGTCTATAGAACTTTTTAATTGCATCTCAATCCAACTAAAAAAACTGCTGCAATAACCCTAATTAATATTAAATTGCTTTGTGACGAGGCTTTTGAGAAGAATCTCCTAATAATATTATACACATTCACAAAATCTTAGTTAATATATTAGCAATATATTCAACGCCCTCACATGGTGTGGTCCATTATTGATGCTTTCTTTTGAACTAGCTGTGCTCTTATTATCATAAAACTTTATCTTCATGTTATAAATAATATAATGTTAAGGTGTTTATAAACTACTTTTCTAACAGGTCCACCGGTGTGAGGCCTAAATTAATTAATGAAGTACACTTCTCTTCGCCAATTTTCAACTGTCAAGTGGTACTAATTAGCTGATTAAGCAATCCTTAATCATGCCTATTAATACACATCATAATATCATATCCAATTCTCGATTTCTTTTAGTACTGTGACAAGAGACCCACATATAATCATGGCATAAAGGACAAGCTTTACATTCCTTAGGGCAATTTGTATCAGCTATATGCATACACCTTCTGTGAGCGTAATTTTTGGGACTAATCTAACTTATTAGAGCATAGAACCTTCTCTCTCTCTCTACCTCTCTTCTCTCTCATACACACACACATATTCATATATATATATATATATATTGCAAGTGCATGCATGTTGGAAACTTTTGGCATCAATTGCAAAGTTTATATGCTTTTCAATATCAGTATTTATGTATTTGGTATATGTGAATCAGGAGTGATTCTTATTTTCAAATCTAAGTAACTAGAGTGAGCTAATAAATGTGATAAGATGGAGCGACGGAAACAAAAAAAAAACAAAGGAAGAATTAATTAGCTTGTTTGGGAAAGCTTATTTACTCCCCAAAAGCACGTTCAACAGTGTTTTTTCGTAAAACGAGATAATCTCCTCTACATATTTACCTCAGCTTACGTAAAAGTACTTCTCTACCGCATTCCCAAACAGGCCTAATATAGCTTGTTATGGCTAAAGATTCTGATTTGTATTTATGTATTGAATATATAAAGATATATAGAGTGCAGAGAAACAGATCAGAGCTAGTGTGGGACCATTATGTAAGGGAATGGGGACACAATACACACACACTCAGAGATCATCCTGGTTTCTGTAAATGGAAGAAACTTTATACAGTGGAAAGCAAGTTTCAACCAAAGTGAATTCCATTTATAAAAAGGGTGTGAGCAGTATTAGGGAGGAAGGGCGAAAACAGTAGATGGAGGTTGAAGCTATACATGTAAGTGAAGAGAGTATAGGGTAATAGGGTAGGTGGGTGTAGAAGCATATGTATTAACAGTTAGCAGATTATGAGAACTAAGGCAAAAGGGAGGCTTTTGCTTGCACGTTGATGAATAACTTTTGGTTGCTTTATTATTACGAGAGAGAGAGAGAGAGAGCTTAAATTAAGACGAACCCCACACTAGTGTATAGGTAGCTATAGAGAAGCCTTACAAAAACACGTCCTTGTTGATGATCAGTATATGAGCATACTATTACTTGTGCTACAATATTACTACGCCTCTGTGAAAACCGTTGAGGAGGCTTTTCTTTTTTCATCTCAATGTTGGGTCGCTTTCGGAGCTTCAATTAATTGCATTATTTTTATCTTCATTATAACTTATTTTTTTGAGAGTTTTTAGTGTGCATGTGTATATATTATATAGATGCCTCATCGGTTCGGGCCATAGATCGTCTTTCATTTATTCATATATTGGGTGGGGATACTGGACTTGTTTGGAACAACATTTTCAAAAGTTAAACGTACGTTTAACAGTATTTTTTCGTAAAACGAAATAATTTTCTCTACATATTTATTTTGACTTGCGTAAAAGTATTTGTTTACCGCATTCCTAAACCGACACACGCGTACGTATGTGTGTGGGATCATCATCAGTACACCATTATGATGTGCCCCACTGTCTCTTCTCTTTTACCTAGCTCCTAGCCATAGCCACGGTATATACCTTTCCTCATTCCTTCCTCATCGATCACTAGCTAGCTCCCTTTTTAACGCTCCCATTTACCAAAAGGTTTTTACTAAGTCATATACTGGTGGGTGCTGGTTCTGTTGGGATGTACTGGTTCCTAATAAAAAAAATTCATATTTAATATCCGATGCTATGGATGATTGAACATAATTGATTTCAATACAGTGGTATATAAATATATATATGTATCTATAGGAAATTCTTGGTGCGCCATAACATTTGTACGCACCCTCCAATCAAAATATTTCCGTTGCCTTTACATGGGTCTCACTTTATCTTAAAAATCATATTGTTGGATTTAATAGAAAAGAATGGGATGGGAAGGAGGGAGAATAAAAGTAGAGAGAGAAATTTTAGAAGATATACCGAATCCACGTAAAGGTGGTTAGAGTACTTTAGTTGGAGAGAGTATGGATGATTTCATGCACCCGGTGTACATGATAATTCCTCTTATATTGGCCCCTGACTCATTGGGATCAAGTTGGGTTGGATTGCAAGACTCATACTTGAAATTTTATGTACTTAAGGAGAACAAGTGCTGAAGCCACATTGGACCAATTATGTGTCGGTCTCATTATGCCTATGATAGTGCCTACATCCTCCCTTTGTTTGGAACTAAGCTAGTAACCTTTTTTTTTTTACTGCTACTTTATTATTTAATGTAACGCCTAGTTAAAGGGTTATTGATCCTAAATATTATGCCTATATTTTATATTTATCATTTTTATAAATTATTTTTAATCAGTACTCCCTCAACAAGGTGAGGAGTTCTCTTTTTGTAAGAATAGTTAAAGTCAATTACATTTCTAAATAATTTGATTAATCTTTTTAATTTAATCAAATTAGTATTGTAGAATGGTATCGGAGAAATTTATCCTAGAACGGTACTTCAGAAAAAGTGAATCCATGAGGTTTTTTAAGCCCTAAGCCTCAATTCCAATTAATTTCTCAAATGGGCAGTTATCCTTAATTTTCCCTTCGCCGTTGGTCGTATTTTTTTCCCCCAAACCACCTGGTTTCGTTATATTGGTCCTTGAACTTAATACTATCCTATTCTAGTTAAGGGGTTCGTAGCTTGGTCCTCTCTAAAGACTTCAAAAGAATAACCATAAAAAGTAAAAATTAATTTTTTATAGCGAATTAAAAATTTAATTACAGTTATGTTAATAGCTCAAAAACAATAGTTAACAGCCTTGAATAAAATTTAATCAGCATAAAAATTAGGGAAAATTATTTTGAGGTCATAAATAAGAAACTTATTTACGAAAAGGTTCCATGGATGAAAATATTTATTTTAAGGTCCCAAGCGCTGGTGTTGACAATAGGAGGTCATTATATCGATAACAGTATACACTGGTGTTGACAACACCATGTGCGATGGTAATGATAACACCATGCGCTGATGTGGACAACACCATGCTTTGATATTGATAACACCATACGCTGATGTTGATAACATGAGATCCTGATAAAGAGTGTCTTGGGACCTCAGAATAAATATTATCATTCATGAGACCTTTTCGTAAATAAGTTTCTTATTTGGGACCTCAGAACAAATTATCCTAAAAATTACTTCCTTGATACATTAATTTGATATATACCAGATGAAAGAAAGATGACTGGATATAGCACACATATAGGGCATCTGATAATATACTAGTATATGTTTTGATAATAAACTAAAAAAGATTTTTGATGTGTGTGTACATAACGTTTATGTTGTCATAGATTCTTTTAGTGTATGTGTGTATACTCCCTACAGTCCTTATTACAAAAAACTTATAACTAATTGATACGTATCAATAAAAACTGTTACAAATCTTAAATTTATCATAAAATTTAAATAATTTTCAATAGTAACCTATTAATTATAATAAATTCTAATGTCATATTAATTTTCACTCTCTCACTATACTCTTGTTGAGTATGAGCATACCAAAGAAACATTTAAAGTTTATTCAAACTATCAAAATTTTCTGTTAAAAGCATAAAAGGCCTTTTAGAAAATCTTTTATAAATTGCATTGGGAGTATATAAGGTTTGTTTGGAACAATGTTTTTAAAAGTTAAACAGATGTTTAATAGTGTCTTTTCACAAAACGAGATAATCTCATCCACATATTTACCCTAACTTGCGTAAAAGTACTTATTTACCGCGTTCTCAAACAGGACAATCAAGAGTGTCTTTTTACTGTAGAGATGGAAAAAGTAATTTCATCGCAAATCAAGTACAAATGTTAATTATTCACTCAAAGCTACGTACGTTAGTACAAACAAATACAATAACTCACCCAAAAAAAAAAAGTGACGAGATAATAAATTGCATTGAAAGTCTTTTAACAACTCAAAAGCTATCTGATGCACATAGTTTCCCTGCCAAGAAAATGTAACCATTCTGTTCATTAAGGATTTAAAGAACCAAAACTACCCAAGATATAAAGAGCTAACATTATTTGGGTTGATAATATTTAAATCTAAATTAGACTAATTAGTCAATAATATTAACCATTATATCAGAAAGTGGTGGCCGGTTCAATGATTAATTTCTTTGGGTGGAACCTTCCAAGAGGTGAGGGGCAGGGCCATTGTTGTGAATTTCCACACATATTAATTTAAGTTTTTTTATATATAATCAATAAGAAAATATTAAATAATAATTTAAGTGTAATTTAAACATGTTAAAAAATTGAGAATATGTCTAAGGTCAAATCATATATCAAAGAAAAAATATAAAGAATATGTAAAAAAAATTTATATTTCCAAAACATCTTCATATGTCATTGCATAGTGATTAAGATTTGACTATAGATCTTCAAATTTTATAAAAATAAATTAACCATTCAATTTAACAATCATGTGTAGTAATAACTTTATATAACTCAACCTATAAATAAATTTTTTTTTGATACAAAAAAGTTTAGGTGGATTCGGCACCGGTCTCACACTAAGACCAGGGCACGACCCCAGGACTCTTTGAGCATTTACAAGGGACTTACGAGATCGCCTACCAAAGGAGCAATCCCAACGGCAAAGGGAATCAAACTCACCTCTTTATGGGAGTTGAGCCTGTTCCCTACCATTTGTGCCAATTCTCGTTGGCAACATATAAATAAATTAATGACATAGTAGTCATATTTCCTTTTTTATAATGAATCATATATGAACCGTATGAACCCAAGGTTTTATCTGTGAATGTAGACACGTGGCGCATTAAAACCTGTTCTCTGGGGATTTTAAAAAAGTTAACTAATTAATTAATTACAAAATCCAATATAATACGCATTGACATCCATCCATGGGGGCTATATATATTAAAGATTAAAACGTGAGCTATATTATTGGATATTCATCTCGGTAAAAAAGGGTTGGCTGTTAATTATCATGTTTAATTTTTTTTAAAGATAATGTTCGTCAACAAAGATTTTAAAAGATAAAAGATATAGTTCAGAGGCACAAGTTGATGCGTGATTTTAGGGGGAGAAACAAAAGAACAACTTGGGAAGATCATTTTGCTGGTGGATTGGAATTAAAATTATAATACACATGTAATAATATCAATTAACGCACGTTGTCATTATAGTTTTTATTAGGCACGCATATCAATATACATGCATGCGTTCATGCCAATGAACAAGATTTTTGACATGAGGTCTCGAATTGAAGTCTACATAAATATATATATAAATCTTTTAAAAAAGCTATTGAGTTCATTTAAAAAAGTGGTGGTAAGTACTTTTACGCAAGTCGAAGCAAATATATAAAGAGGATTACCTCGTTTTACAGAAAAACACTGTTAAACGTGCTTTTAAACTCATGAGAAGCTTCACCAAATTGAGTCACTCTTTTTTTTTTGCCATTAAAAAAAGCTACTCTTATTTGGAGCTGATAGTGATTGAATATTATCTAATTGCATAGCTATAAAAAAAAACTACTCCCAACATAGAGACTATTTTTTTCTTGCTTTTTTTTTTTGCATGAAGTGACTGACGGTAAGAAAAGCAAACTTCTCATCGTTGCCTTTTCTATTAGCTTATGGGTTTTGCCGTCCTTTTTCAATATTTCAAAATGATCTAGCTGGCTCACATTAAATTATGTCAATTGGGCACCCAATTTATCTTCTTTATATTTCAAAGGTATTTTTCATCTTTTTTCATATTTTTTCTCCCATGAAATGACGACAAGAAAAAAGTGAGGGGTGATAAGTAGGGTATCAAAAATTGGATAAGTCGGTTCAAATTAAAAATCACTGAACCGATCCATTGTCAGATCCGTGTCACCTATTAAATCCTGGGGTAACCCGAATCAAGTTGGTCAACCCGGTTTAGTAACCTTTTATTTAATAAGGATACATAAGGTATGAATATTACTAAATTTCCAGTTTTAAATGATTTTACAACGATTTCTACTTTTTCTCATTTAGCCCTTCCTGATACACTAATCCCTAGTAGTCTAAAGGATTGTAACTTGTAAAGATTAATATTCCCATCGCTTTTTATATTTTCATTTTGTTATTGCTACTGTTAAACTAATGTTGTATGTATTTGTATATATTTTGAAATTAGTGATATTTAAAATTGTTCTATTTTAATGTTTACAATCAAATGTTATCATTTTACTATGGTTGGTTTGATTTAACCTTTGAACCTTCATGATAGGGGATGAATGGTAGTGAATAGATGGCGTGTGGTGATTGGAGGGAGGGATTGGAATAGAAATTTGTTTGGTTGGGGTGTTAGCGTGAGATAATGAAGCAAGAGCGGATATGTGCTGTGTAAGCGGGGAATGAAAGTCAAGTGAGTGAAAGGGAAATATATGTGCTGCACCGGCCGACCACCTGATCCCCCTCTTCTCATAAATTAATTAATGATTTAAATGCATGCTATACGGAAGACCCTTGGGTCTAGTGGTATAAGATGTGCCCTTGTTGTACTAGGTTTAGGGTTCGATCCCCAGCTCAGCAACATGCCTGCCGTCTAAACTCAAATGCATGCTCTTATCCTTCATATAATAACTCATTAATTTTTTTTACAAATTAAAGAAGAGATTAGATTTATTATTTTAAAATATTTATACCCAAATTTCTTTTTAAATTTATTTATCTTATTTATAAAATAGTTTTTTTAATAATTTTTTAAGAAATCAATTAACTTTTGTACGATCGAAAAACACAACACGCTAGCCAAATTTCAAGATTCTATTTCTATAGTCAACAAGCAAAAAAAAAAAAATGCATGACATGACACACACACACATGGCCTTTCAACAATTGTATGCTGACATGACCTCTTTCCTATATGCATACATTCACGTAATGCTTGGATGCAGTGACATAGATGCTAATTTGAACTTTGCTTCTCTTTTGCCTGTGAATCTAATCATATTCATTACTTTCTTTTTTGTTTGATCTGCCCTTTTTCTTCGCAATTATTTCTTTTGTCTTGACCCAAATATATACATGTGTGTTTGGCAATTCTATTAGAAAGAAGGAGTTTACGGATTCCAAGATTTTTTTCTTAACTTGAGGGGCCGTTGGAATGAAACAATTCTCAAACAAAACAAGGATGCAACCATATCACTATTACATGTGTCACTTTACCAGCTGCTTTCGACCAACCTCAACGACTAAATAAGGATGCGACCATGTCTAAAAAGGAGAAATTCCTGGATTCACGGGATGCACCATGTCATTTATATGCTTTCCAATTAAAAAAAAATTCAATTGCCTTCTGTGGATCTAATTTTACCTTGAAAATCACGTGAGAAAGAGAAATTTCAAAAAATACATCGGACCCATTGAAAAGGTAAATGGAGTTTTTGATTGAAGAATGTATAAATAATATACTGTACCTGATGCATACAAGAATTTTTGTCCTTAGGACTCAAAAGAGCGAAATGTCTCCGTGAACTTCTCTTTCCACTTTTGCCTCACTAAATCTCCTCATTACTAAATCAAGTTTTAATGGTTGGGATTTAATACTATGCAAAATATTACTGTAATACAGTACTTGTAAACTATAAAGACCAAATTTTAAAATTATAAATTTATTTGTCTATTGATTAATATTTAATATATAGTACTATTTTTACAGAATAAATCTCAACCGTTAAAATTTGATCTAAGAGATTAAGTGGAGATGGAGGTTAGTGAAGATACTCTTAACTCGTCCTCACACACTTCACATCTTTCCTTTCTTTCCAATTAAAATCAATAGACATTAACCATCTGAAAGTAATCACTCTCTTTCATGTTTCAATAATCTCACAAGACTTTATGATCCTATCATTATGTGAAAAAGGGAGAAAAAAAAAGCTCTTTTTTTTTGATACAAAAAAAAAAAGCTCTTGGTAAGTTATGGTCCATAACGTTTGCTCCTGAGGTGGCCCCCACCATAATTAAGAAGTACTCAGAACCATTATAACTGGCCCACCTTTTGGTCCAGGTCATCTTTTTCCTTCATTAATCCAAATTGAACTTAGGCCCATAATTATGGGCCAAGGCCTTGAATTTCTCTATTCACTTTGTGAATAAATAAATTTAAGTCCATTAGAATTTAATTCATCACTTTAGTAAGGATTGTGCTTTCTCACCAAATGGGAGGAAGTTCGATCCCCACCGTGACGCTTGGGGAGGTATCCTAACTCCTGGGTGTTTAGGTTAACTCATGAGGGTTATTGACGGCTCGCCCTACTCGACATTAGTATCACCTAAAAGGAAGGGAGATTTCGTCCTGCCCTTGGCTTGTGGGTGAGCCGACCCCTGCCTAGAATTTTATTACCAAAAAAAAAAATCACTTCACAACTTTTGGTCATCATTCTTCACCGTAACTTGTTAGTTTTTTCTGTACCAAAAAAAAACTTGTTAGTTTTTTACTTTTCACAACATGACGTTCAATTTTTTTTAATTTGGTTTAATCCTTTTTATAAACTACACTTTGAAGATATTTGAACATTTCTTATATTTTTTTCATTTTTATATCTAATTAATTATAAATCTCTGTCGTATATTTTCCAGCCATTCTCTCTCCTGCTCACCTCCTTTAAAAATAAAGTTGCTTTTAAGTTTCTTCATGCACATATAACTATTTTTTTTACATTGTGTAATTTAGTTATTTAGCTCTAATAAAAAGGATGGAAGACCACTAATGACATTTCAATTAAATTAAATGACCCGCTGCCAAGCGTCACTAAACAATTTGTTAGAAAAATAGAAACTTGAATTTCAATAATCCATCTCTTTCACAAAATTGTTTCTTTTTGGTGTTGTTTTTTGGGGGGGGGAGCATTTAAAGAGAAATTGAAGGGGAGAAATTAGCAATTCAATATAGAAGTAATATGTGAACCTTACACGAATATATGAATGTAAATTACTCAAGGTAGACTTATTGATCCATTTGACTAATTTTGAGAAATTAAAAAAATAAATTACTTAATTATATCATAATATCAAATCATCTCTTTGAAATAATTTTATGTATTATCTAATTTATTTAATCTTTCTAAATCAGTCAACTGTCGAATGTACATTATATTGTATAAGATCACATGAATGACAACTTATCCATTTGTCAAATGTAAATAACATTTTAAAAAAAGATAAATCATTTCAATTTTCAGAAATATATAGGTGAAATTAACAAAAATAATTCAATTTATTATTATCAAAAAAAATTTATACCGTGTTAAAATATGATATGAAATAATGAGAACTGCAGTGAAAAATAAGTGGAGAAGCTGCAACAGAAATACAATGGACTCCTAACCTGAGTCATCTTATTAACATCACATTAACACAGTAAGAAAAAAATATTATAAAATGATAGCATCAGATTAATCAAATCACTCCCAAGGGAAAAAAGTTAAACAGATGAACCTAACAGTTCATATTAAGAAAAGCTTATGGTATTCTTAGTATTAATTACACAACTTGCATCATCCAATACAGAATCATAGAGTTTTTCCTAAGAACATCCAAAAAAAGAACATTTATCGAAGTGCAGTATTCTTGTCTATCTCCTCAGGGTGTGCAGAATATACTCCGCGTAGAGATCCCTGCACCATGTCCCATAACGCTCATTATTTCTAGCAAACTATAAATCACTTTTGTTCTCATAAATCATTTGTGTTCAAAGTATTAAGATGATTACAACTGACTCTTGAGTTGGTTTATAATAACTTAACAATTAAAGTGGAAAAAAAGAAGAAGAAAGAACTCAAAAAGTTGTTCAAAATATACTGACATTGAGTACTGGATGGCTTCAACTGCGGTGGTTGAAGGCAAGAAATCATTAACAGCCACCTCCTTGTTCTCATTCTTCTTGTCTGAGAAAACATGTTAAGAAACAAGACACAATTTGTAAAGAGACATAAATTATGTTGAACGTTTTTAATATTAATATTCTGAAGAGGATACAGTCTTCAAAGAAGCGGCGAATCTCGGAGAGACGATGAGGTGGGAGTTCTTTGATGTCATTGTAGTGCTTGTACTCAGGATCATCAGCACATACTGCAATAATCTTATCATCCTTCTCTCCCTGTATCATAGTGCTTGTTAAAATGTTAAATCATAATAACATAACAGAAACGTTTTGACTGAGATATAGATTTGAACAAAATTGTAGGTGGAAAATTCAAATAAAATATAGAGAATGATGACAAAATAATAGCAGAAAGGGTACCTGGTCAATCATGGGCATCAACCCAATGGCCTTGGCTCGTAGGAAACAACCAGGAAGAACTGGCTCCTGACCGCATCAGATATTCAGTTAGCTGATTATAACTGGGGAATAGTACCAGACAGAATAAAAAATAATAAATCATGGCCAATGGTGAATTTGAGTTGGCTTGGGATCTTCATGTTTGGAACACAGGGAACTAGGCAAGGATAACTCAAGACAATGATGAGATTTGTCTGAGTGATTAATGAGGATCAAAAGCAAAATTGATGCATCCATTATATCCAGAAATTGAAATGTATAAACTTCAGTAGCATCTATTGACTACCGATAATGAAGAAATAATTGTTTGAACAGAATAGTGATCTGGAATCTCAAGTGGTTATACTCATTAAAATGATTTTTGCATTGTGTTTTCAGGCACTGAATCAAATAGTTAATAGTGAATTTTGCAACATAATACATCATAGATATAGTAATGAAGCATCAAAGCAGGTAAAGATAAATCAGACTATGAAATTATATGGGAAATTAACAGGATTCAGAACTCAGAAGTGGTGATTCCATTTTAAAATAAGTTCGAAGTGAAAATCTTCAGCAGCAGCTTTAAGTAAGGGGAAAAAATTTGTTAGTAGAATACTAAGGAATTACCTGCATTATAATCAGGACATCAAGTGGATCGTTGTCTTCACACAGTGTGCGAGGGATAAAGCCATAGTTATGAGGATAGACAACAGATGAGTACAAGACTCGGTCAACCTGAGCATTATTCAGATCATATGAATAATCTAAAAGACAGATGTATGAGACAAAAGCAGATGGTGGAATTCACAAGTATCAAGAATCTGCAAGACTGGAAAACAAAAGTATTATTGTATAAGCGGGGAATTTGCCCATACCTTAATCAATCCAGTCTTCTTGTCAAGTTCATATTTCACCTTGCTTCCCTTGGTAATCTCCACAACCTGCAAGTTGCAACTAACCATTGAAAAAGCAGAAACACTATATGTTTCCAATCAGGATCCCTTACATTTTCAAAAGTCAAGGCACGCTTCCCATTTGGAGAGAGCTAGACAGAGGAAAAAAAATAATGGGCATATATAGAAATAGGATGTAGCCCCCATTCACAATCAATTTATTCTGTAACAAACTCTCTCCACCAGAAAAGATCAGGTCAGGGATGAGATTAATGTGATAAACAAATACCTTTAATAGGAGAATAATGGACATTTGAGATTCAAAATGACCATTAAGAAAAACTGAAGAGTCAGGAGAAACATATAACTTAACTTATGGATGCAGGGAAAGCTCTGAGACTGGGTTAAGGAAGTAACACATGATTTAATGAATCAAATTTTGAGAATCTGTTCGGTATTTAAATGCGTAAGCGCAGATCCATGTCAAGAATGAATTCAGCAAAGAACAATCTTGCCATATGAAAACTCAGATCCACATTCTTCTAAATCAGGCAAGAGGACTGTATGATTTTCTGCTTCGTTTTAGCAGCTAGTTTGATTTCTTCTTTCATAAATAATTTGTAATTCGACAAAATGAATGGGAAAGGATCATCGAGTCGGAACTTCCTAGAATTCAATGTGTCTCGATTCCATCACAACTGGTTAGTGTTGTGCTCGTAAACTGCATCCTAGAGGATCATAAGACGCCACAAAATTCCAGACAATATGAATTAAA
>JANTPZ010121973.1:0-31839 GCA_025593235.1 Vachellia pachyceras | reverse complement strand
TTGGCCAATGGTATGTGGTACAGGTATTTCCATAGCTTACCGTACCTTCTGTGGAGAACAAATTATTCAACGTTGATGCGGTAAATTATTCTAAATCCATGCATGGCCTTGCTAAATCTGTCTTTATTTGATCTGCTACATGGAGTGCATAACAAGATCAATTTGTGTTTATGGAGCAGTTTGATTTTGTTCATGGGAGTGGAGATGTGCTGGAATATCTATCCTTCAAATAGCCTTTCGTCGGGGCTGCTTCTCTGCCTCCACTTGATTATACTTTGGGGCTTGTGGTCTGCTCAACCTGATTATCCCTATGTACAAGCTGAATCATCCACACGCAAAGACAGATAGAAGCTCTAAAGCCTCCTTTTCCTTCTCTTTCTGTGGAGGAAAGGGACAAACTATTTAAATTTCACTTCGGTTTTTGTGTGGGCCTATGACTCTCAGGGCAAACCAGTAACAAGTGTTTGGATTAGCTTCTCAGTATAGATTTTTTTTTTGGGGGGGGGGGGGTTGATTGGTGAAACAGGTTGCTAGAAGTTGTTCTCATCAACAATACTAAAACCAAGGTTTAGGTTTCCAAAATCATGGGTTCAGGGTTAAAATCTACTCTGGGTGCTAGGCTAGCATGTGGTTGAAACCTTGGTTTTGGCCAAAAGAGTGATTTTAATTTGTAGTTTTTCCTCGGATGCTTAAGATGCAGGCTAAGGTGTAAATGCAAAGTGAGACATGGGCTGAAGCTTCATTTCTTTGACCCACGGACCTTTTGTCAAGTTCATTGCAACAAACATCACCTGAAGTAAATGTGATTTAAATTAAACTGACGAAATTGTGAGTGGTTTGGAGCTATTATAGAACCTAAATTCTATACTCTCTGAATAGTGATGTGAACGTGAGTGTGTTAGTTATCGAAAGCTATCACGCGAGAGCGAACATTTGTTTCTGTAAGCACCATTGATTAGGCAAAAACGTAAGGTAGTGGCTGTGGTGTTCAATTGGAATAAGCGTGGTTTTTATGCTGTAAAGCCTTTTTACTGTATTGTCGGTCAATAAAGCTTTTCTTTCTATTTTATTCCTACCATTTGTTTTTCTGGGCAATATGTTCCTCCCATCGGTCAACTTCCAAGCAAGCTGCCAATACTGTGGCCACAACCAAATGATGAACTAGCACTTTATTGATCTTCCACAAGATTCCAATGGTTTTATTTCCGCACCCAAAAATTCATCTGTTTTTATTATTTTTAAATGCATTTTCACTTAACTCTAAAATGTACTATTTGCAGTGTTCAAATATTTTAATCACACACACACAAAATATACATATATATTGATTTTATTTAAAAAAAAAGTAAGGAAACTGAAGTTACCTACTGTTTGTAGGAATAAGTTATACTTGATTCACATGTCCTATGACCTATTTACTATACATGCATATAGAAGAAAATGTGCATGAGAAATCTTTCTCTCCAAGAATAAAAATCATCTTGAGAATTCATAAAATCAACTTAAAACTGTAAATTCTTTTTGAATTTCGTAAACTAATTGAGTTTCATAATAAATAAAAGAATAAAAAGCGGGAGCGCGCCCAGACAAACCCGCCTAAACTAAAAGCCCGTTGCACAATCGAACACAGAGAGGCAGCGATGGACTCCGGAGCAGAAGCAGCAGAGCAGAGCTCCATCTCCACTATCCCTGTTCTACCTCTCGTTCCCTTCTCCTCTTCCTCCTCCGTCTCAATGCCGTTGTCTCCAGAACCCTCCGGCACCGTCTCTCCTCCACTCCACTCTGCCACTGCCGCTGTTCCGTTCCGATGGGAAAAAGAGCCTGGAAAGCCCAAACACTCCACCGCCGTAGTCGCCGTCTCGGACTCTTCCCTCACAACCACCGACTTGTACGCAAAATCCTTAGAACTCCCTCCCAGGCTCCGCACTGTGGAGAATCCTCCTTACGGTTTGGGTAGCAGCAACAGATTTCGCTCTCCATCTTCGAGAATGGGTTCCGATTGCTATGGTTCCTTCCGTGCCGACAGAGGTCGGGTTCTGGTCCGTAGCAGACTGTTGGTCGGGTTCAGGGTGAAACGGCGGTGGTTTGGTTCTTGGAGGATGAAGAAGAGAGAGGTGAGTGGCGGTAGTTATGTGTTTCCATCTTGTAGTGCTGATCACAGAGAGCCTAGTGATGTGGATGCCATTGAAGACACTCGGAAGAACAGAATGAAGATGAAACACTCTGGCCTCTGGGTAATAATGATCATCTTTACAGTGCTTTTTTTTAATCGAACTGGATTTCGTAGAGCTGAAAATTCTTGCTTCATGTTTGGAAATGAGCGGGTTTTTGATCAAGTTCATTATTTGGGTATATCATCCACGGAAATTTCTTGATTCAAATACTCAATCTATTCCAATTATTCCGTATTTCAACCATCTTCTTTTAATTAATACTATTCAAGCATGTGAATAACTCAACCCAAGGACTGCTCATTCCTATTAGCATGAATTTTTTATACTATCATTTTAAATACATATGTGAATTTTGAATCTTTAATCTGAATCCGAGTTCATCCGTCAAAACGCCACCTGATTATACCCTTGTAGTTTCTCTCAAGAAGATTAGTGAATTTAGTGTTGGAAGATTTAAATTGAATGTTGCAGACAACAGTATGGGAGGGGTTGAATGGAGGTGTAAGAAACTGAAGAAAGACAAGGGTGCATTGTTACTGAGCCTCTAATCAAGTACCGATTTCAATTCCACTTCACTGTATTGGTAGTTTTATTTTATTTTATTTATTTTTCATCAGCCGAGTGTACGTGTAGTTCTCGAGTCTTTACCGCAGTTTTATTCATGAATCAGCAAGCATATGGCTGTTTATATATATATATATATATATATATGAAACTCTAGATTTGGTTCATTTTCCGCTATCCAGCAGCAGCAAGTGTCGATGTTTTACCAGCAATCCAATTATAAAAGCACCTTTCCTGTGTAGAATTTACAAGGTAATCGTATCTTCAACAAACGGATTGTTTTTATTTTTAAAAGGAAATGCGATTGTTTCACAAGTTACATGGTAAGATAATAGTGATTGGGATGACTTTATACACACACACACAACACATTATATGAATGTAAGACTTCATAATAAATGCAAATATTTTATTTGATCTATCCTTCACCCGCACGATTTATATGAAGTCTCTAATCACTCAATTGTATAACATACAGCTTCTTCTAAATTTTACATTAATATTACACATAGAGGTCATAAATAAAAGTTAAGCGCCAAAGACAAAAAATGCCACGATTTATCAAGAAACACGTTTTATATTATAAATAGATATATTTGAATCCGTTTAAAAACGTGGTAGAGAAGTACTTTTACACAAGCCGAAATAAATATGTGAAGGAGATTATCTCGTTTTGCGGAAAAACACTGTTGAACGTGCGTAATAAGCTTTTCCAAACAAGCACAATATATAAATATTACATCCCTCGTGTTGCATTATTTAAAAAAAAACTCGGAAACAGTGCTGTCTAATGAGAGAGAATATTATTGAGGCAAATAAACTGATCGATATTCAATTCATCCCCTAGAGTAAAACAAGTAACAGGGAAATCGCTGAAAACGCTTGTAAAAACAGGAATATGTTCTCAATGGGATGCTGCCAATTCATATATAGTTGTCTTATTCTCTCCATTCCATCCTACGAAAAATGAGATCAGACAGAAAAGTGGTTAGAAAACCTGCCCTTAAGTAGATCACCCTTGCTTTTTACCAGTCATACCTGCCACCACCTGCAAGATGAAGGGAAACAATATCAGATGAAAACCGTTAGACGAAAGGGAAGATGACTCATGGCTGGTTGACATCCATTGGTGGCATCAGTGACATGGTAGTGCTCTGTCTCAGCTGGTAAAGACGGCGAGAGTAAAACATGGAGGTGGTCCTAAAATGCCAGATTGCAGCCTTCCTATTGATAGCTCTAGTTACAAGTTGAGCAGGGAATGGCAAAGTCATTCTCCCACCAAACAATAAAGTCAAAAAAGTTCTATTTCGGTAAAATAACCAGGAACATTTTTAGCATGTAATCAGACAGCAGAAATCAACATCAATAGTGGTTAGTGTGCCAAATAAATCACTCACATCATTTAAAGCAGGTTGGGGTGGCGGCTTTGAAGCTTGATAGGAATCAAATATGGGCCTCACAACAGCTGGAAGGAATAGGCCTGACAATTTTCAACGGCATAGCAAGTTAATGAATTGTCAGAAGAGCATGAGTGATTTCATAAACTGTGAATAGCATATCACATAAAATTTTCTGTTCTAATGGAGAAAAATTTAAAGCATATTATGAGAAGAATAGACAAGTAATCAGAGGTAAACACCCTGCAAACTTGGACTTCAGTCTTTAGCCAGGTGGAGTGACCAGTGAGAATCATGAATTTGGAGTGAATTCAAATCTCTTTCTATTTCTCTCACATCATTAACAACTAATTTCTACATCTAAACTGAATCAATCTGAACAGTTATGTCGCTATCTCAATCTAAAGCATAGAAGACTTGTGCAGTTAGCAAAATGAATCACAGGCTGGGAGAACAAAGAACTGATCTTTGCAAAGCTAAATTCGGAATAACTTGAGTCTGGTTTTAAAATTGAACCTTTCTCTGATTATGAGCCGATATCAAGTTTTCAAAAATGCAGTTGTCACTACAATGCTCATAACCTAACATTTCCTTTTTTTTTTTTCAGTGTCAAAGTATGTTGAATAAGATAGTAACTAACATGTCACAAGTCGACCCTTGGTTACATAAAATTAGCAACCCTCATACATGCAAACCAGACAGATCAGAATGCTTATTGCGGCATTATTGTTTAATGAAGGCCACTGGAATGTGGAATGTCAAATTTATGTTTCGGTGTAGATTCTTTGATAGAATGAACATGTCAGGCGAACATCCACAGGTTTGGAACTTGGGCATCTCAAAAAGGCGACTATATAAGCAGAGGATTAGGCGTTGGCTGAGGCAGATATTTCAATCGGAAAACCATTTCAACTCAGATAGTGCAAATCCTGCTGTGAATCATATTTCTCTTTCAGTAACCTTCTCGTTGCCAGCCAAATTTCGATTTTCATAGATGCTTTCTGTAAAATCCAATAATCCTAATCTCGCAATCAATTGCCAGGAAAGGTTGAGCATAAAACACATGCGACTAGCTAAAAACAGCCGAAGTTGATCAAATAAATCCAGATTCTTGCCAAATCAAACATAAATTGAGACTAAAATCTGAGACAGAGAACGATTAAAAGGAAAAGCGCCCAGCTCCAGAACGGCCAGGGTAACGATTTTAGAGAGGAATATGATTTGAGAATTACGGTTTCCAATGAGATGCAAAGAGGGTGAAACATACCAAAGCCAGCGATGAGGCAGGAAGCTGCGACCACTGGTTCCTGAACAACAAACATCTTCAATCTCTCCATGACAGCCATTTTTGTCTCCGGTCTCTCCTCTTGTGAGCCGATGGAGTTCTCTGTCACTCACTTGAGAAGGGCTTTTTCCTCTTTTTTATGCTTCCCTTTTTTGGGACCAGAAGGCTTATAATGGTGCTAGCTAGCTTGCAGATTACCATAGATGAAATTGGATCTTCCCGTCCCGTCTCGCGCATTCCTCTTGCTACCAAAATAATAATAAACAAATAAAATGGCCATTTTTTTTTAGAGAAGACCAACAAAATGCCTTTAAAATTATAAAATGATAAATCAGGGTTTTAAATTTTTATAATCTCAAATCAAGATGTTGGACCGAATAAGGATTTCAAAATGTTAGGGAAAAAATGATATTACCCTTGAATTAAACTGAAAAAGAGGATTTCATTCGAATAAAACTTCCAAATCACTAATCTTCCCGTTGTTATCATTTCCTACTCCATTTTTTCATTCTCTATCATGTTTTTGTCAACAAATTTCATTCAAATGAGTTACAAAGTTCATTCAAATGGGCTTTCAAAAAATTTTAATACACATCTTGAATGTTCACTCTAATATCCAAAAAATGATGAATTCATTTGAACGAGTCACATAGTTCATTTGAATTATCTTTCAAAATCAATCTCCTCATTTTTATTTCTTACTCCATTTTTGTCATCCCTATTCCCTTTTTGTCATTCCCTCCAGCTTTGAAAGCTCATTTGAATGAACTATGTAACTCATTAGAATAAAGTCATCGTCTTCTGGATATTTAAATGAACATTTGATTTGGGTATCGAAATTTTTGAAAGTTCATTCAAATGAACTATATGACTAATTTGAATGAACTCTGTTGACAAAACGGAATAGGGAATGACAATAATGAAATAGGAAATGATAAGAACGAGGATATTGGTTTTTGAAGCTCATTTAAATGAACTCAGTGACTCATTTGAATGAAGTTCTCATTTTCTAAATATTCGAATGAATCTTCGAGATGGGTATCGAAATTTTTAAAAGTTTATTCGAATGAACTATGCGACTAATTCGAATGAATTTTATTGATAAAAACGGAATAATGAATGATAAAAATGGAGTAGGAAATGATAACAACAGAGAAATTGTTTTTCAAAGCTCATTTGAATGAATTTTGTGACTTATTTGAATGAAGTCCTCATCTTCTGAATATTTGAATGAACCTTATTGAAATTTTTGAAAGCTTATTTGAATGAACTCTGTTCATAAAAACAAAATAAGGAATGACAAAAATGGAGTATGAAATGACAACAACTGAGAAATTGGTTTTGGAAGCTCATTTGAATGAACTATATGACTCATTCAAATGAAGTCCTTATTTTTAGTTTAACTTAGGGGCAATGTCGTCTTTTCCCTAACATTTTGAAATCCATATTTGGCCCAACTTCTTGATTTGAGATTTTGAAAATATGAAACCCTAATTTGTTCTTTTACAATTTTAAATGTCATTTTTTGACATTCTCCTTTTTTTGTGTTTTTCTCATTTGTATTTTTTATAAGAAAATTTTAGGAAAGGGTCAGACTTACCCATAATCCAATGGCAAAGAACCTAACTTATAATATACTGGGGCCTATCCTTATATGTACTAGAGCATGATAAGTAAGACCTTTTTCTATTTGACCTGTCCGTGTAGGCATGGGCGAACCTACATGGTCCCTAGCGGATGCAGCCGCACCCCCTGACTTCCAAAAAATTAGGTATATATTAGTACTATGTGATTGATTTTGCACCCACTCGTTTGTTAATTTTGAACCCACGAAATTTTTACTCAAATTATTCTCAAAAGATTAAGAATAAGTCATATTTATCTTCTCAAAAAAATAGTTTGCACCACTTAAATCAGGATCCTGAGTTCGCCACTGCGTGTAGGCACTAGCTCCTTTGTATTTTTTGAATTAGCCACCTAGAACAATATTTGTATTTATACTTTCAAATTGCAAAGCTAGCTAAATTCATATTTAATATAAGTGAATTATTAGTATAGTGTCATGGATATAATATTATATGGATGTTCACATCTTATTGTTTCCTATTATCTCCCATTTTCTCTCAAATATCTCCTATGATTAGGGAATCAATTTATTGCGATACTATAAAGTTATACCTATAAATAGAAATTATGCATTATCTAATTGAGCACCTTGAACAGTGAATAAAAACTTTTTTATAACATATAGTATGATGCATATAATCAACCACAATTATAGGATAATATTTGTTGTCAGTGTTATATTGTTTAAAATAAATTCATATATACATTCACAAAATTGAACTTTTATGTCACTCACCTTTTGATCTGTCCATGCAAGTGAATTAAAGTGGATAATCAAATTTGCTTGTCTTCGGAATCTAAATGACCAAGAAAAACTGTTCCGCATGGAGTTGGCTAAAGAGAGATTTATGTACATCATCTCATTGACCCATTCATTACACAAAAACACGGCAACAGACTTTACATTACAAGCAGGACTATGTTCGTGGCAAGCAGGACTATGTACCAAACCTTAAAAAGCAATAAAAAAAAAGGAACTACAAATGAGGTAACATCCAGCCCACAGTCCATCCTAGAAGTATTCCAGCCCCAACAAGACTTAATCCTAAGGCAAATGCAACAGCATATGTTGTAACATCAGGTTTTGCCTGGTCTTGCATTTCTTGATTGTCTCTAACAAAGCTCTGCTTTCTCTTCCGTGGTTTCCTTGACATCGATGGTAGCGCTGTGGGGAAGAGAGTGGAGATCAGCCGATCCTTACTATTTACCTTATTCACCTGCAAGTACAGATTTTCCAGCTGCAACAGTTGAAGCCATTGCTTGTATGCAAAAATCTGTGACGCCTGTTTGAAAAAAAGCTTAACAAGGTCCTCCTTTTCAGCATAAGCTTGCCTTGCCGCCTCTTCAGCTTGCCTTGCACGCTTTTGAGAATGGCACAGTGCTTCCATAAGCTGAGCTTTGCTTGGATCGCCCTCAAGAATTTGTTGCTTCTCCATGATATCATCATGGATTGCGTTTGCAGTAGTGCTGTCACAATGTTGTAAGTTCAGACACATCAATCTGAACAGGCAGTATGAACATTATGCACCAAACCAACAACACATCCACAATCCAATAGACAACAAAGTACAGAATTCAACCAAGTTTCACTTACTCAACTGGCTAAATACAATCCATGAGACTGGATAAAAAAAACCATAAAAAGTTGGACCTGTGCCACTTGCAAAACAGCAGCATCAATCCTAGAATATTCAAGGGAAAATACCTAGAGGATTTGTTGGAAGCAGAGTGCAAAGTTTCTTCTTTGGCCGAAAGTGCCTGATTCCCAGGCATTAGATTAGGATTCAGACATTCTTGTGCATGGACAGACAAATTGGAGAAGCCCCTTGATTTGGCTTCCCAGTGAAAAGATGTTGTCTTTGTTTTGTGATCATTAGCGTCAGCATTAGCACATGGATGACTTCTAAGATACTTCTTCTGAGGTGGAGGAAGATCACAATTCTCAAAATGGTCAAGAGATTTCTGATAAACGAAGAAAGCTAGTTCATCCCTATCTGTATTCCGCCACCAAGGCTCAGTCCTGTTACCTTCATTCCAAGAGTAATCTGAACCCAAGCAGGAATCATTTGTTTTCTTGAACACTGAACAGCTAACAGGATTGATCTCTATGGTCTCGTGTTTACTCATCATATCCGAGAATTCAGAATATTCTTCACAATTCTTACTAGAAGCCTCTTGCATTTTGTCCTTGAGAATGTTCTTCGTATCATTGTCGGTTTGGAAGTCACAGTGCATATAATAAGACGAATCATGGCTCCCATCACCAAATTGAGTGACTTCCCCTTTATATGTTTCATTTTCATTTAGAGCTTTCAAGTTTTCCAGTTCATCCATTAATGATGCATTTAAGTTTTCGTAGGTTGAGCTCTTTTGATACTCGTAATTAGGTTGTAAATGCAACCACCACCTTGAGTTGGGCGATACGTTTGAAAATGAAGATTTTCTGTTAAAAGGCATGGCATTACCATTAATCTGATTCGATTCGTCGGCTGCACTGGCGGGTCCAGCATCAACTGATTTTGATGTTCCACATGAAGACTGGCAACATGCTAACTTGGGAGCCCTTTTGGCATCTTCTTGAACAAAGCATCGATTAACAGTTCGCTGCCACACAGCTCTTGCTTCTGCTGCCGCCATCTCCCTTACCTACTATTTCTTCATAGATTCTGAGCAAAACAGAGAGAGAAAAGTCGGGTTAAAAGTTAAACAACTTAAGGATCCACATATTTTGAACAAAAAGATATACAACTCAAAATCGCTATGAAGAATGTGAAACTAATTGACAATCATATGCACTTTTGTCAAAAGTACTGCTGAACAAAATAAATACAAAAAAGCAAGATTCAACTATAATGTAGAAAGTCCAGTAAAAAAAAAACTATAATGTATAAAGAAAGGGAAGATATGCCATTGTGGAACAACTATCCTAGCAAATACTGGCATTTCAGAACATGGAGAAGACTCTAGTTTATAAGTTCTAACTGTCATTTAAACATGTCAACAATGTAATATGATGACGTATAAGCAGCAATGACAATAAATTTTTTCATCCCGCATCAATATATCTTTCAGAGTAACTTGAGATGAATGCTTACACTGGGTTAAACACAAAGTCAGAAACCTATATTTAAGATCTTTCATGAATAATAATATTTTCTCCTTCCAGTGTTAATTATCAAAAACGAGATGCATGAAAATATAACACAAGAAAATGGAGATCATCAGGGAAAGCAATGTAGAAGCCACAGAAAGGGGCAAAAAAAGTGCTCCGCCTTTCACTCCTCACTCAGCGAAATGTCCAAAGCACAATCCACTATTCCACTTCAGGGCGAAACCTGATGCCTCAAGTTAGAGATTTGGTTAAATCAGATCAAAATGGTCAACGCCACGACCCATATTCATAACATGCATGAGAATTCAACTAACACCCGAATAGAGAAGGAAACAAATACAGGAAAAGAGAACATAGAATCACCCAAAAATCGTAATCTCCGATAACAACACCACAATCACTCAAAGAAGTCCAAATATACATGATAAACACTCGCCATTTGCTCAAATAATCACTACAAAGAAGGTTATTGTTACAATCCGACGATAAAAGTGAATAAAAAATTACAGGAAGAGGGAGTTTGGAAGAACGAACCAGAAAAGGAAAAGGGTATAGTGGAATGAAATTAGAGGAAGACAGGCAACTGGATGGTTCCAGATCAGGCCGAAGAGAAGCTATTGAAGCAGATGAAGAATATGGAATTGGGATCCGAAAGAATCAGAGGAAAATAGAAGATGAAGCTTGTCAAAGACCATGGCTTTTTGTGCCTTTGTTTTCTCGATATCATCCGTCAGACGATGCTGTCGGTTTCCAGTGCCACTGTGGCAGCCATTTGCTCCTGCCCAGTGACAATTACAGTTTACAGTTTAGAACTGCTACGACGCCGTTTAGAGCCTCCATTAACTGACATTTAAATACATGTTACAGTGATTGAAATTATGACAAAAAAACATTAAAACGTAGAGATTGAGGTGTTTAATTTTCTTAATCTCATATCAGGTTTAATGGATCAAATAAGGATATTGAAACTTGTAAGAAAATGAGGCTTACCTTAAGGATTGCAACTTCATTTTAACTAATTATAACTTAAGTTTAAGTAATAACAAATTAAGTTTAGAAAATTCGTCAATTGAATATTTGTAACATGTAACTTTTAAAGAAATGGGAATCCCTTAGTAAATACCAATTGCAACTTTAGCTTAGAAAATTGTAACTTTTGCACTTAAGAATATTTCAGGGGTATTACTGTATTTTCATTAAATTTTAATATAATTCTTTGGTCTGCTAAGTCTAATATGTGATTAAGCAAATTCAGCACGTTATTTATTCTTTCTCAGTTTTAAAGGTTTTTTCTTTCATTCTCCATTGGAATTTTCGGAATCAATAATAATTAGGGTCGTAATTAATTTTTGAAAACAAGGCAATTATCAATTCTTTGTCAAAAAATAGACTTGTTGCTTTTGAAATTGATTTCAAAAATAAAAAATTCAATAATTCCAAAAAATCTAATCATCAAACTTGTAATTACTCATCAAATGAGGTGGGATTTTTACTTGTATGTGTTAATTTTAAGTAATGTTTAGGACAATTAATTTAAATTTATTTTGTAATTGAATATTTTATTTCTTAGAAGAATTTGAAGTCATGACTTGATAACATATGAATCTTATCTGTACTAATTAAACTAACTTTTAGTGAAAAACAAGTAAATAATTTATACTGGCAATATACTAAGGTTTCATTCATCACATAAATTAAAAATAAAAAATACATTAGTTTTTTTTTTTCAAAAACATTTTTTCCACTTACTAAATTTTTAATTACAGTAATTTCATAATTACACTTATTGAGTTGTGAGTCACAAGCTCCTCAAATCCTCACAAGTCTTTGTCAAATAGGTGGGCAATTAGTTTATCAAGAAAAAAAAATAGGTGGGCAATTGTTGGTAGTGGTAGGGTCCATCATGTAGAGAACGACAGCACAAGATTGATGATCCGTTAGACTTTTGACATGTGGCAAATGGGGTCGTGAGTGGACGGTAAATTTATGCTCCACGTAAACGTAAGAAGATAAGACTTCAAGTCTTGTTGGATGGAAGAGAGATATCATATTCATATAGGAAGGAATACATAGGAAAATCCCATATCCCAACTACCATTTCGGCAGCTTTGTCATTTTATCATTTATGTTTATTAAAAATTTATTTTTTCTATTAATTATATTATTTCCTATAGTAAAGATCATAAATTGACAATATTTTTTTATAATGGACTTCAAGTCCTTAAATATAGAAAGGAGTAAATATTTTTTTTACAATATTTAATAATGTCATTAATATAATATTCAATTGACTTTTCAATAAGAAATTTGAAAAAGCTTTGGATATGCATGATGAAGTATTCATAAGGAGTACTTGAATATAAATTTTAATACACGCTACATACAACTTGTCTAATTTACTTGGTAAGGTTGAAATTGAATATGATTAGCCAATTAGGTGTCAAATCTTGTTAATTTAGTGCTCAATTGCAATGATGGAATATGCATAAACAAATTGAAAATGATTTCAAATATGAAATGATTCAGCATTTATGTTTGGGCATTACTAGAACAAGCAAATGAATAATAATTTGCCTTTTACTACAAAAAAAATGTATGTGTTTGGGATGCCCCTCTCCTAACTACATGATTTGGATGATCTAGCGGTCAATATCAATGCCAAATGTGTGTGTAACATGAAGTGGCTTTTTTTTTTTGTAAATTTTTATATGATATATAGATTATATTTGCTATTATTTGACAATGTCAAATGTGTGTGTAACCATGAAATATTCTTTTACTTAAAACCTCAAATTCACCGAGAATAATAAAGTTTATGAACCTTCATCCCAATCTAAAAATGGCACAATACCATTTAAACATCAAATACATTATCCACAATTGGAACATCCCATGTAGAGAGACAATGGCTATCAAAGTACTTTCATCGGAGTGGCATATACCCAAATCATAGATTGACATCATCATATTAGCAACAAAACATTAACATTCAAAATAAACAAAATAATATGAAAAGTATGCACAATCCAAATATATGATAATATATGCATCTCCCATATGAATATATATAAAAAAGGAGACCCTACGACAGAAAGACACAACACTAGGCCTTCGACTCTTTTTCTTCATATCTACTAGTACTGAGGCCCTCTCCTAAAAAAATGTTAAAACCACAGGATAAGACACAAGGTTCAAGTAACCAACAAATAATTTATCAAATATCCAGGCAGGGTTATAAGAGGTGAATCATATATAAATTCATTTAAAAGTATATTTTTAATATTTATCAACTAAAAAGAGTTATTGATTAACGATTCAAACACCAACATAATGATATACATTAAACAAAAAAGTTGGTAAATCAATAAAATTTCACATGAATCAATCAGTATCTGTCAATTGCTAGATATCACATATTATACACAATTCATGATATACATTGAACAAAAGAGTTGGTAGATTAATAAAATTCCACATGAATCAATCAATGTCTTAGTATTTATCAATCACTAGATATCACATATTATTTACAATTCCCTCTACTAAACTCCTGTTTATCTCCTCTAACATAGACTCTACCCATGATGATAAAAGGCTTGACCAGAGTCAACCATTATTATATGGTTAATAAACCCCCTTTCTAACTAGTCACAACTGAATCTAGAACTGGAATGTGTCAATCCTTACTGTAGAAGGCCTCAAAATATAATTAAATCTACATAAACAAAATTACACATCAATGCAATGTTAACCAAAATAATCTCACACATACATGTATAAATATGTAAGAGTTAAACAAAATTCATTCCCTTTTTCCTCAAAGTTCATGTCTTCTCACAATTCCTTGCATTTATACCCAAACCTCTTTATCACAACCAAACTTCTATCTCTTAAAGATTCTATTCTCCAAAATCCTCAAATCCACATTATTTACAAAATCATTAAATCCTCAATGGAACTTCCCATTCTTTCTTCCATAAGTCATATATCAATTATTTGAATCTCAAAAACATCTTTATTCCTTCAATCCATCCAAAAACACCAATTTTCCATACTTAAAGTTTTTCCAAAAACACTCAACGTCAGTATTTCATCATAACCTCAAATTTATTCCATTCAAAAATCAATAACAACTCCAATGGTATCCACAAGCCCCACATAAATTGTTTAACAATATTTTGATCGGTCACAAAGTTTAAAACAGTAAGTTTTGAGTTTATAATTAAAGAAAAATCATTATAAATTCGTATTACACCCAAATAAAAAATCTAAATAGATTAAAATTCTTTATAAACATTTCTCTACATTTTCATAGCTATATTTTGTTAAAACCCAAAACTTCATCAAAACCCTATCCCAAAAATATCCTTCAATGTAGCACAAAATTATTACTATTAGAAAGAGAAAAATACCTAAAACAACTTTCATGAAGGAAGAGAGATGAAAATGAGAGATTTTGGTTACCTGAATGATATCGAATATTGCCCTAACAGAGCCCTTCACGTCACATCGGAGAAGGAAGAAAGAAGAAGAAGAAAACAAATAAGAAAGAAGATAGAATGTGTTCGACATGGCGAAGTTGTCCCAAGACAGAAAGAAACAACTAAAATCTGTAGGTTAGTCGTAGCGAAACCAAATATTGTTCACGGCAAAGGTATCTCAAGAATAACCCTCGCTGCTTGAAGAAAGATCGCCGTGGCAATGGGAACCTGAGAGCAACTCTCACTCAACAACAATAGTTCGCCGCGGCAAAAGTCCCTAAACCGTAGAAAACAACATTTTCAAATATAGGGGGAAGCTTTAATCACAATTAATTATCTCCCAACCATAATTAATTCCTTAATAAAATTTAGGATGTTACATAACACATTTAAGTAAAAAAATAAATTCCACACGTTTATTTATTCCTTAAAAAGTATATTTGAAATAAAAAAAATGTAAGAAATAATTAAAAAGCATACTTAGGAAACCTCACATTCATCGTGTCCCTTTCTTTCTTATCATAAAGAACCCTTCATATATTGTTAACTTGAAAGAATTTGAATTATAATCCTTTGGTTGCATGTTATATTTCACTTATAATCTTAAATTGTTAACGGGCAAAAGTTATTCCTGCACTTACCGAGATAAAATTTCTCTCACATATTTACCTCGGAATCTGTGTCTATTCTCCCAACGGACTATCCAAACAAGTCCAATGTATATCCTCTCTTGAAAAAAAAAAATCTATCTTGTCAGTAACATAAAAGCTAACTAAGGGTTGACTTTAATTTTAAATTTAAAATTTCAATTTATCTCAGCTCTCATATGTACCGTTTTCCTCAACATGTATTCTAAGGAGACTGTATCACATTTATTATAATTAATTATTTTATCTTATCTCTTTAATTTATACAAATTAGGTAAAAAAAACTCTTACACTAGAGACCGGTATCCCAATTTTTTCTTATGTGGAGAAGATTCATGAAACAGCTAAATCACCATCTAAGTTCGGCCTTTCATCATTCATGTGGGAAAATTCAACAAGATTTCAATCCTATGACTCAAACCTTTCATTACTGACTTGTATACAATCTATCGTTGCCTCATGCTAAGCATATATAACAGTAGCTTTGGTTCCTTCATTTTTATATCCAGTAAAAAATATCGTCACCATTGTAAAGTTAAGATTAATCGCTAATATGAAATATAAAATAAGTAACAAATTATCTGGAACAAACATGATGTGAAATTTTTTTAGAAGGAACTCTGCTCATTTAGTGGGAAGAGCAAACTACAAAGTTGATGTATCAATCAATCTTACCATCTGGAATTCCACTGACCCACTTTCAAAGAATAAAGACTACATAATCAAATACCATAACTTGAAGCAAAAATTAAAGAATTCCCTTCTATATACGAATCGTAAGGCATGATTACACATGTACATAAACTCTAGGCAAATTACGAGGCCTTCTGGTTAAACTCAAAAGGCCAATCTAGAATTCTGTTTCTTTTAATGTATGAGCTACCTTAACAGCTTCAACCAAAACCAACAACAAAAATACTAGCGTTCTCCAAAAATCCCGTCAGCTTAGGGGTTTAGGGGCTTAGGACTTTCTTACATTGAGAGAATTCCGAGGGACTGAAGTCAAAAATCAATAAATGTTCTGTTCAAAGAAGCAATGCGTTTCACATAGATAAGAAGTTCATGATACATGATGCATTGCTCGACCAAGTGAAGGACTACGTCCTCATTTTGTAGGAACTAACTTATCAGTAGTCTCTAAATATACTGGAGAATTCCTTCATGCAAAAATGGCGGCATCTCATGCCAGCGATTGAGTCAGTTATCCATAAAACGTTCGAAACTTCTCACTAATGATACCATTATGGAATATATTTGCAGCATGGGAAAAAAATTCCGAGCATGTGCCTCAGAAGTATATCATAACTTAACTTCGTGATGAAGCATGTTCCTATTTAGGGGCACCAACTTTACAGTTCCATCTCCACCACACGAAAGGAAACCATGAGAAACGACTTGGATATCTGTAACAGCAGCCTGCAGCAGTTTAAGCAAAAAGGCTGATTATTGCCCGCATGTAACAAAAAAAAAAAAACTTGACTTTATTGGTAGAGAAATTCATAGGAGGCGAAAAACACGATGGCTAGAATTTGGGATTTGAGGTAAATGGAATGTAAGCGTTTCTGACAAGTGTTTCAAACTGTTTAGTTGATTAGTGTGACCGAGCTGAAGTAGTTTAGTTATAGAGGTAAAGTATATACACCTGAATTTGTACCCTATTCTGGTTGTCCTGAGATTTTTTGTTTCTCACATTGTCGTTCAACATAAAGTAATTAGTGGATGTGGATGCCTACTTCCAAAGATCACCGGCAAAAATTAAAACTAGGACATTTTTTTTGTTCACAAAGTTCAATATTAATTAAAACCTTTTTTTTGGTTTAATTAAAACCAAAGCTTGGCACAATTCATATAGCCAGAGGCTCTTTCATTAAAGAAATGTACTATTTTTGACAATCCCCACAGGAATCATATCTGAAGCAGCTATGATTCTTACAACCACCAGGCTCTCTAATGGTATGGTGCATCGTGCGCCGTTCAAGATCAAAGGGTTTGGTCAGTGTATCTAGCTGAAAAAACGGAGGTTCAAGGGAAAACATGATATAATATACTTTTATGCAAGTGTCAATCATTACCCGAACAACACCACCAAATCCACGAGAGCTTGGCCGCAGAAAGGTGTGCTTCTCATGCAATTTTGACCATTGACAGACTAATTGAGAGCTCTTGACATCCCAGAGTTTGACATCTCCATCCTTACTTCCAGTCAAAAACAAGCTGGTATTTGGGATGGCAGCTATTTTTGTAATGCTCCCTGTGATTGGAAAAAGTTAGCAAGTTGATTTGATTGAACAAAACACCATAACTATAGAGGCATAGAAACTCATCTTTACCTGAGTGAGCCTTCGGCATATACCAAAGCATTCCGTTTACATTCTTGTCCTTGTCAGAATTCAAAGACTTAGGGGTGTTTTGTTCGCCATTATCAGGATACCTGTGCCTTTTAGCTTTTCCAGTAGCTATATAACGGAAGTCATGAATTCCAACGTCACCATTTTTACCACCAGTCACAATAAGAGGGGAAATAGAACCACTTCCTAAGTCATTATCTAATACAGAAAGGGAGCGAGCACCACCTTCACAAGGAAGAGCAAAGTCAGCACCATAAATACACATAAGCCAATCTTTACACATGAAATAAACCACAAATTTTAAGTCAGTAATTCATTGCATCCCCACTGACAAAAAGACCCTTGCTACACTCCCAAAAAATAAACGCACAGAAAAAGAGAGAGAGAGAGAGAAATATCAATTACACTCATAGCTCAGCCAAGTTCAGGGCCCATCCAAGTTTAAGATTAAGACTTGCCTCAGGGAAAAAATTTTGCATAACAAAATACAGCCATGAAGAACATTATTGGTTCATTAGTTGAAGAGTTATCACTCTGCTTATTTGTATGCTTAACCATTTTTCTTATGATTTAAGGAAGTTAAACGGTGAAAATTATCAATACAAATAGGAGTTCCATTACAAAATAATTCGAGCAAAACCTTCATGACATAAAATGGAAGCTCGAGAGGTTGTTGCAGGAGCTAGAGTATCCCATATAACCACATTGAAATTATTTGAGCTATATCCAGACACAGCAATTATTGATCCACTTGAAGGAAAGAAAGTTACATCCCTGAAAGCATAATGGAATAAAATTAAATAAAACAGAACGGAAATTTTCTGACAAAAAAGAAAACTGCAAACTTGATGCACATTAAACATACAAAACATGAATTAAAAGGTTATTCATCACATTCATAATTGTGATGAACATTTATGATTAATTTTACGTTAACAATGAGTCCTGAATTTGCTGTCATCCCTCAGTTTCAAATGACATGTTTGATAGGTAACACTAGTAAAATCATGGAACAGGGTTTTAAAGCTGAGACAGAAAAGCATCGCACACAGAAAGAAGACTTGGAAACTTTTCGTCATATATGTTGGAAATTGAAGGATTAAAAAAGTAACTTCATTCACAAGGTAACGTAATATGTGCAATCCATATTCTTAATTAATCTACTAATCCGGATGCATCTTCAAGTCAAGCAGGGCAAACATTATAAATGGAAGTTCCAAAAAAAGTAAAGTACATACGATGCATGACCATTGAAGCAGATGGATGATTCTGTTGGACGAATATTGCTCCTTCCTCCTACCTCCAGCTGCCATGCGCAGACAGTTCCATCTAATGCTGCACTTGCAAATCGGTGTCCATAATGATCAAATTTTAACGCTGATACAGAAGCTAAAGCATAAGGCGGAGGCACATTAGCAGCAGGCAGAACTCCATACGTAGCTTTAGCTTTATCCTTGTTGAACTGCATTTAAAGCGTTCTTCGTCAGCCAAGAAATATTGACAAGTGCAATTGCCTTGATGCGCTAGAGTAACTCAGATACACATGCCTCAAGTATTAAGAGAAAAACATGTTTTTCTTCTTTTAAAAAAAGTCCCCTCTTTCCGTCATTTATTAATGATAGAATCTCATGTACACCAAATATCATAGTGGGAATAATTGACATACTTAAAGAACAACTTTTATGTCTGGAGAGCAGCTTCAAATTGTTCCATACATATAAGCTATGTGACATGAATTTATGATGTTTATTCAGTTTTGTCAACGACTCCGTCAGAAGGATGACACCTAGAGCATCATACCATATTTTACTGGATTATGAATAGACTGGAGGTAAACTTCTTGCAGATTGGCAATAAAGTCCGGAACAAAATAGTATTTATGGTTAAGAAATATCATCTCATTTTTTTTAGTGTTCTTTTGCAAGAACATTTAGGGCTGTAATGAAAATGAAACTTGGATCCTAGTTTTTGAATTTACTGTTTTGGAAAAGGAAAGTATTAGTCTCCATGGTTAGGAAGCTTGGAGAAAAGAACTCGAGGGGGAAAGGACAAAAAAAGCTCTGCACCTGCTTATAAAAATACATGCACATACAGGTTCAGCCACATTAACATGTACATCAACTCAATATTTCGTACCTCCCACAGGTAAATATGTGTATTACTTGAACCAACCAAAAAGAGTGGCCTCAACGGATGACTGGATAACGCCCTTGTACTTATGTTTTCCACAGTCGCTGGTGGATCTACTAAATCTTCAAAGTCCTCTTGAATTTCCCAACCTAATCTAGCAGTCCCAGTTCCCGCATATCTGGGAATGCCAAAAGCTCCGCCAACAGTCAAGTCTCTGCTAGGCCTTGCTAAAAGGCCCACACCAACAGTGGCTCCACCCAGCCCAAGGTGTGCCCCTTTCTTGCTGCCAAGACCAACACCAGGAGAAACACACGTTGGAGTTGCAGTGGATTCTGAACCTGCCCACCCATTTTGCGGCCAATCAACCTCAGACCACAAATGAACTGATTTATTACCAGAAGGTATCTCATCATCCATATGAAAGAATAGTATGCCCTGAATTAGATTTGCAACGAAAAAACAAAGAAAAGACAATTATGTACATTTCACATCATTTTAAGAGAAGGACCACATACATTTGTAAAATTAATGCATTTTTAAATGACTACGTAAATTAAACATTGCAATAGTCATCTCCACTGGGGAAAAAATAAACGGGGGAGAATAAGATAATCTCCTATGAAAAAAGAGAACAAAAAATAAGAAAAAAATAATTCAAAATAAAGTTGCTCAATCTCCTACGTATCAGACATTAAATATCTGTTAAACAGAAACAAGCTGAGCACCAAGCGCAAGTCACTAACACAGGACAATTTGATATAAAAAAGGCATGTGAGAATTGTTGGAAATCCCTGCATTTTCTCTCCAACTAAAATGCATCAGAGAATTTAATGAACTGCATAGAGCATATTAACACCAATCATAACAAAAAAAAACGAGGCAGTTTGTATTGTAATCTTCTCCACTTACACAAGCATACATTTTTTAATATTCCAACTTTATTTATAACACCCACATTCATGCTTATGTGTATCACCACCATAGGTCACACGTTTACAGGTGCCCATCAATGGCAGAGCCAGAGAGCCTTGAGAGGAGATAATTGTTCTCATGACATATTGATTCCTGAATATCTTTTTGGTGGCATTATTTTTATTTCCTTCCTGAACCCCACTCCCATCTAAGCATACTGGGACCACGCCAATCCATCCCTCTGATTGAACTACTGCGGTGACAATAGTATAGGAGAGGTCCGCTGATAAATAATCATGAGAATTTTTTAACTAGTTAGTTTACATTACATTTTAGGTCACATTAATTGTTAGATGATAACACGTTATTCATTGTTAGTTATATATATAAATTTGAACTTAAGATGAGAAGAAATATAAAACCTTTTCTGCACATTATTCCAGGATGAATGAAATTCAACAAAATGCAATTAGACATCCAAAATTTAAAGCTTCAAAAGTATAGAAACTAAACAGAATAGTGAAGAGGAAATAACCTTCCGATTGGTAGCAAGTGCAGCTTCCTGCCGATTAGTTGAGTTTATGCACAATGCCTGCTTGAATGTAGCATCATGTCATTTTGTAATCTACATTGCCGTGGCCAACAAAATAAAACCCAAAAAATCAGAGAGAGAAAATTCACCTCAAACAGTTCCCCGTTTCTTTTGTATATTTCTCTAGGACTCTGGAAAATTGTAATATCTTTACTTGGATCTTTTTGGTGGGAACTTGCAGAAGTATGGGCACCTTGAAACACTCTTTTAACAGGTGATACAATTTCATGACTAGAAGAATTATTGCCAACTTTACATCCATGATCACGTGTATCATCAGTTTTGTGTAGCTCTGTCAATTTTATATACAAGTCATTCCATCCTTTAGCAGGCAAATGATCCAGATAATTTGACCAATCAAGTTTTTCATGTGCAAAGCAGTCAGATATCAATTTTGGATCAGCACAGTGATCCCACAATAATTGATAAATCAAGTATTTATCTTTCGTGTTCACCAATTCCAAATTGATAATCCCTTGACTTTGATCCTGACTGGATTCTGACAAACTAGGTCTTTTTAACCACTCAAGAGTCATTGTGCTCAGATCATTTTCCAATTTCTGCCAGAGAAATGCTGCAAGTTGTTTAGTGTGATAAGAGGAAGTTTGTGTGACAGTTGTCTTCAGTAATTTGCATAAGCTCAATGAAACCAACCTCATCTGCTCCAGCAAGTTGATACCATCAGAATCCAGAGTCAAGAGAGTTGATGCCTCACGATCATACTTTCTGGGGAAAGAACCAGGCAAATTACTATCTTCAAGTGTATCCAGAATCATATTCAAATTATACATCATGAATCTAGATATTTGCTGCCATAGGCAAGCCCGTAAAATCATCGATTTTTCATCATCAAGAATCAATTGCTTTACATTTGCTTGTCTATCGTGTCCACATTTTGAGGCAGGGTCTACTAAAGAATGTTGAACCACCAATTCCATAATTTTTGGTATAAGTTTCTTCAGATTCACCATATCAACCTCATAAGGGTTATGGTCATCAACACGTGCAATCAAGAAAGGTTGAACCATAAAGAACACAGCTTCTAAGTTTTCTTGAAGCCAAGCTAATGAAAAGTGTAAATAGTACTCAAACAAATTAAGAATATCAACAGTTTTCTGCATGATATTTTTGCTGAAAGAACGAAACTGGATCCTCAAAATGGCTTTTAAATACCAAAGAGAAATCAGGAGACTTTTGACAAATTGGGACTGCCAAGCACTTGAAAACTTCAATTTACTTTCAGTATATGCACTGTTCTCCAAAAAAGGTGTACTTTGTTGGGCATTACCCAAACTGCAGGAAGGAAAGAATCTTGAAAAGAAATGGGAGATTTCTATTGTAGACTGAAAGAGAGGTCTAAGCCAGGAGTAATACAATGCAGAAGCGTCAACTGTATCACTATTCTTATTAGATTGATCTCCTGGAACACAACTGCATGCTATATCGTATCCTATGTTTAGTAATCCTTGATGGCAAAGTGAGAGTAAAATCTGCAGGAAAGGAGGAAAGGTAAGATTCTTCTCCAGAAGAATAAAGTTTACAGTGGCCAAAAAATTTAGTTCAGATTATGGTGAATTACATACCATTCTCTGTAACCAGAATGGAGCCAATGAAAACCTCTGTTCAAACAGAGCAAGCCCGGCATACAGTTTTTGCCTCAGATTTTCAAGTGATTTATCATACTGCATAATGTTTTCATCAGAATATGACAGTTGCCCACCACATCCAGCAACGTTATCTGGCCAGCTTGGATGCTCTCTTATCAATTCTGATAAATACTGAAGCGCCAAGTTCAATTTAGCATGAAATTCCAGATGCACAGACACATCAGCAGAAAGCCAATTAGCAGATTTTCTTGGTGAAGGATTAAAAATATTAGGTAGTGCCTCATTTCCACTGCACAACTCACTCCCTTGATCTGCAGTTTCAACCATGCTCGGAGAAGACGGGAAGCACTCCAATGCTTCAAGCTTCAAACAAGATATGCATTTCATGAAATTACTTATCAGAAACATAATAGCATACAGATGTAAGTTATTATGTCAGTGTATTGCACTGGCAATTTGCTGACACCCACAATATTTCATGGCCTCAGGCAAAGACAGTCATTATCAATCAAATTTAAATTAAGATATCACAAAGAAAATGGTCTAGATGATTTACACCAGATAAGTTCAAACACTGGGAATTTACACTTTCATGAATTCCTAGAATGGTTAGTATCAGCTTTTTGGAAGGCCTCTAGGAGCCTCTAGAATACATCTTCACTATACAAGCTTTCTAGATTGACTAAACTGATAGAAGCATGGATTCAATGAAGAAAGACATGAAAATCATACAATAAAATGATAAAGAAGAATTTCTTCTTGAAAGAATTAAATCTATAAAACTAGAATATAACAAACTGTCTTTTGTACAATCACTATTAACAAACCATTTATTAGAACCGCAACACGTGCAAGGCTATAACAGGTGCAGCAAGTATGTTAATCGAAGTCTGAATACTTCCTCAAATGAAGCCCGTTGTGGAAGAGCATACATGTTATATATCAACCAGAGCTAGACAAACATAACTTGAATCTCATTCAACATACGACTGAAGTTTTAACATGTTAGTTTGAACTGCTAAGATAAGCTAAGGAAAAAAAAAATCAAGTCTCTAGGATAAACTTACAGGAGTACCACATCTGCTTAGGGCAATCGCTGTCATAACAGTAGCCCATCTTAGAAGGATGGCTGCATTTTGCTCCCCTTCAGCATTCTTCATGTTATTCTTTGTTGCAAGCATTTGGCAATACAAGCCAACATTCGGGTCCAAAAAAGGATCACAGTTGGAGACAACAGCGGAGTCTTGATTTACAGGATTTATTGAAACATCAAGCATTCTCCGAAAAGATTGATGGTAATTACCCATTTCCCACTACAAATCATGGAAAACTAGCTGTGGTTGGAATATGTACAAAACAAGTATAAATGCAGAATATAAAAGAAATCTTTTAATTTTAAAAATATTAATAAAAATTATTTTAGGCACCTCCAACAAACTTGCAAGCCAGTAGTCACCCTTTTCAATTGCAGATGGAAGTATATACTTTGTTATCAGGTGACGCTCCAATGATCCACCATGGCCCTCAACAAGTCGACAAATAACTAATGCAAGCTGTTCATCTCCAAGGTTCTTTGCACAAATATTTACAGCAGAAGAATGATCACCTCCAAGCAAAAAGAAAGCAATAGCCAGTTCCAGCTGATGCTTCCCCAATAAGACATAAGCATTTTTTAAAGCAGCTGCTTTATTTTTCTCATCCTGTAATCAACTATGGTTACCTAAATAATTTTTTTGGAGTACCAATAAAAAAAAAGTGCATGCTCACAAGGAAGTTTCACACTTGTATGCATAAATAAAATTGATACAGGGTTCCATATTAGAAATTAAAAAGGAAAAAAATAAAATTATTACAGTAGCTTCATTCATCAAAAAATCACTGTCATTGCAGCTGTTCTTATCAGAAATTACAAAGTACCTGAAAATTGCGTGAGAGAAATCCCACTAAAGGCGTGTCTTTCTCATCCTTACTAATTTTGAAAAGGCCAGCTAATACTTGAGTCCTATTTAGTGCAACATACAGTAGTGCACAGTCCTTAGGATTTTTGTTCTTCAAATACTGTGCCCTTGCCAATTTCTCCATCTAGAGTCAAGGGGGTAAAAGAGAAGCATCAGAATTTAGGAATGTTTATATTATACCAGGTAATGAACAATCAGATTTACCATAAAAATAATAATCTAAAGATGAAAAGCTCAGCTACAAAGAACTAATCAATACTTTGATCAATAAAATGCTTCCTTCTTGCCTATTAGTGATTCCTTTTCTTGTCAATGCAATACGACATCAGCAGAAATCAACAGTGTAAAAGAAAGATGGAAAGAACCAAAATCGTCATCCTGGTTAAACAGCAATTTTCAAATTACATGGTTAACGGTAATTAACCCACTGCAACCCTTTAAAGCATCCATCAGAGAATATAAATGTACAAGAAGTCAGAGACAAGAAAATATTAATTGTCAATGCATATGCAGGTATGGCCATTTTAACATTATGATAGGACAGGGAAATCTAAAATATTGGAAACATGAAGAGCAGCTTGTTGGTTTGGCAATTTTGCAATGCATAACAGAGAAAGGTAAGATGAGAAGAAGAAAAATTTAAATTCCAGATAAGCTATTTTTAGGAACTAGAAAACGGACATGTTTCATGGAGCCAACAGCTTGCCTTTGGAAATAGTTCATACATCACCACAATATTGATTACGAATAAGATTTCAACAATACCATCATCAATTGCAAAAAAAAAAATTTAATCATGCTCACTCTCTAGACCAATATACTCCAACAAACATCATTGTGCAGCTAACATTTTACCAGTTTTTCCTTTTTTTTTAATTCTTCTACTAATTTGTTGCTTTAATTTTTCCAAGACAAGCAGTTAGGGGAAAATATAAAAAAGAAGACAGGTCATTTCGCCAGCCGAAACAGTTAATCAGTTGTATCCAAATATTCACAATGAAGTAAATAGTATGACACAAGAAAAAAGAGAAACAATTATCAATTTTGTATTTCTAATAATCCCAGCCTTTGATGTGCAAATCCGATATTCGGAACTATTAAAAATAATTAGATAGCAATCAAGCAGTTAAATATTTATAAATTCATCAAAATATAGAAATTCTGTCAGTGAGGCATCGAGGAAGTGAAACTAAACTGTATTTTCTCTCAATGTCCCTCTGAGCTAGCATCATAATACTAGTTAATTTAAAATTTAACTTCAAAGCTTAATCAACAAATTGAATATTTGATTTTCCCCGTATGAAAGAAAAGGACTGAGCATTACCCTAAATCGTAGTTGAGGTACATTGGCAAACCAAAAGCCAATACCCAAAGCTCGCATTTCTTTCCAAGATGGTTCATTAGGTATGACAGAACCAAACAAACTTTCTTGACAATCAGAGTGGTAAGCCCATACAAACAACCTTGAGTTAACTATCAACTCTTCCGCAGTTGCAACTCTACCAAAAGTCCGGACAAAGAGAAGTTGCTGAAACCTTAATCCCACCCAAAACCTATAAACACAGGAAAATCATTTATTAAAGTGCATCATGGTAGACAAACTTCCCAAAAACAGATTTTCTCTAATTAAAAACATCATATTGACAGTGCCAAACACGCCATATTGCTGATTTATTTTAATTTCAGCTTTACTATCTCTTATCATCTGAAAATTAGTTAATGTTCTGCTTTTGCTTGAAGGTATCCATGAATTCTAGGACTCTACATGCTATAGAAGCCAGGAATCTCACTGGTTTTATCACACTTCTGCAATCTTAGTACATTACTCTCATCTATCACACAATTTCAATAAAGCAAATTCTTCAAAAGTGATCAGTACAATTAGATTATCTAACAGGAAACGTAAAAACTAATGGACATTATAGTTCCTAAAGGAGCAAAGGATATAAAGCACTGTTACCAACAATTTAGGTCAGAATAACTTTGAGCATAGCATGTAAGTTTTTAATTGAAATTTTATATTTCCCAGCCCATGATCAAATACTAGAGATTCAGTGGACATTAAAATCAATTTACTTTGCCTTCTACTTAGCTTTCTATTACCAGATTGTTCATTGTAGAGTTGGTTGGTGCAGGTTGTTGCTATCCTTTATTTTTCTTCTACCAAATCTAGGGATTGCATTTGGTTTACATTTAGGATAGATTGGCTATATGCTTCCTTGATGTCTTCCAAAGGATTTCACTTATCAAAATGAAAACAAAAATTTATAGTAAAGCTTAACAGAAAGCTATACATTACTAAACTAAGTTAGGAATATTGGCCCAAAAAAAACCGGAATACCTTCGTCCAGGATCATCAAGACTTTGATATGCAGATGAGTGTAGAGTATTAACTTCACTGAGCAGATCAATAACTGCAAGAATCTGTGTCTTCTTTACGTTGATAATAGCTTCTAGGCCAGGTAAATTTTCAAGGGATTTGATAAAGTCATTGAGCTCGGATTTTGTTGAGGATGTATTTTCAAAAGTGAAGCCTGAATGATATGGAAACTGCATGAAGCTACTTTGAGAGAGGGAGATCGAAGCAGCACCCGCACTCCATTGGAATTCCCCATCTTGGGAACTTCTAGAAATAAGTCCTTCTAAATAGTTTGACAATAAGATCACCGGAGGACCAACTTTTTTGGAGGTATAACTGTTTTCAGGAGCATAATTAGAAGTCACAAATTCAAGAAGATGCTTCACTGCCACATATGCACGTTTCCATTTTCCTGAAAACATTAAGAGAGAAAATAGCATGAATGTTTTGATGCAATCTCCATTGCATTGCATGCCTCATAAGCAAATTCGTTCAAACATTATCATCGCAGATTGGTAACAAAACTTGTCTTGCAAATCACAGCACTACCTGTTAACAGTAATTAGAAGCAGATAATTTTTAATTTATTGGCCAAAACAGCAAATAAATTGGAATACCATAAATTGCATGGTCAAGACATCCTTTTATAAAGCAAGCTATTACGGCTTTATTTTTCAAAAAAAATTGGATAAAGTGATTATTATTGACAGAAGAGGGAAGAATAAAGTTGGAGAACAAGACTCGTCCATTACCTGAACATATATTAATAAGGAGTACATCAGGGTGATAAATAGGCAAAGATCCACTTAATTTTTCCACAATTTCAAAGATGCTCCATAAACCAGCATAGGTACTAAGTTGAGCTTCAAGCAAGCTGCTATCTAGTTTGTTGGCCTTCATATTACTTTTGATAGGCTGCATGGACTCAGAGTCTCCACAACTATTCCCAAGAGACAGCTCTCTGAAGGTAGTGATGTCACTATCAGAGAAAAATGCAGAAAGAACGTCTTCAAATGTACCAACCTTACAATCATGGAGATTTGCCTTTGACTGACATGAATGAGAATTACTGTGATGCTTTTCATCCACATGGAACAACCAATTACTAAATAGAGTAAAGTAATTTCTATGAACTACCACTGCTGTGGCTCTTGGCCCCCACAATAAGTCATTAATGGGAATGGGGGTATGAGCAGATGCAATACAAACCCATATATTCATTTTGGAAAAGTTTCCAGAGGTTAAAAAAGTCAAACCATCATAATGCCTCTGAGAATATACTTGCAATTCATTTTGTAAGCAAACACCAAGCAATAACTGACCGGTCCCCAAATTGAACCAGTTTAGAGTAATAACATCACTATCAAAGGTTAATTTATCCTCCAAAATAAAGGTCCCTGCACTGGTCAAGTTTACAGCATGCCATATATGGATGGCACTAATTGGATTTGAATTAATCCTGTTGCTGAATGTAGCAATCTTCTGACCACAATCAGTCAAACATATACCATTGATAGGACCTTCATGTGCAGTGAACAGACCTGCAAGCTCCCATGGCAAGTGCAAGGTTGATCTGTTACCATGCTTACTTCTCCACAGTTTCAAGCTGCCATCAGAGCAGCCTGTGATGAGGACATACGCAGGATAACAACTACAATGACCATTTGGAAAACCAAATTTTTGTTGTCTTTGGCTAAGAGTAGTTGGGCAAGCCACAGCAAAACTAGTAACCAGATCATTAGTAAGAGTTCTAGGGAACTCAGATGAGCAAGGATTGACACTAAGGCAGTATCTTTTACCAGCAAAAGCACTTTCAAACGCCCACATACTGTGGCCACCAAGACTCTTAGCATCAAAATTGCATTCACAATAGCTTGTTGACATGTCAAATGAGTGCAAGGTAATTTCCCATGACAGGGCCTGAAATCCCCGCATCCAAATTGCCAGCAGCATAAGCTTATTGTCAGAAAATGTTTTATTACAAGTGGAGTCCAAAGAAATTGCAAAGATATCAGTAGGGCCATCTTCATAAGGACCATGACCACTGAAGGGTATAGTGCAAAAGTAGTGGTGCTGTATGTTTTCTCCTTCAGTTTGACAAAAATTGACAATAAAGCAATCGATGCCACTGGCATGTCCCATGAAAAGAACCTGTTCATCATCAAATACTGAAGGCGCCCACCTCAAGCTTGTAAACGTGGAACGACAATCATGTGTAGCAAGCTTTCCACAGAGTTTCCAAGTGGGAATCAAGGTTGGACATCCCATGGAGCAGTTTGAAATCCTAGGAAGTGACCAAAAAAGCAGCAGCCCATTAGAATCCAGAGAAGCAGCAATTTGAACCTCACATGTACAAGGATGAATAGAAACCTTTAAAATCCTTCCAACATGACCATCCAAATTTAAAACTCCCCCATTCAAATGTGAGGTGTTCTCAGTGTTGGTATTGTCAAGGGAGTTTTTTACAGCATCATGTGGTGTTTGAACATGAAAAAATGACCGGATTAAGGAATTAGATGGCAATAACTGAACTGGAGAGCATATATCTGGTGGACCAGACCAGCAATTCCTCAATAAAAGGACTTTATTCAGAGGTAATGCCTTTTCGAAATCAGATGAGTCGAACCTATAAAGACTTCCCCTTTCAGAGCCACAGAGTTCGTGTCTCCTCCATAACTTAACTCGGGGAAATCTAAGGGGGGAGAGGTCATCAAGACAGAGGATGGCCCATAAGCTAAGCAACATTCCAGGACCAAATCCAACTAACCATTCACATTTTCCAATTTCATGGCCAAATCCTTCTTTGGAGAAGACTTGGCTGCTTCCTCCAGAAATTTTAAATATCCCCCCACTTTCCATTCCCCATGTCATGAATACATCTACACCGAGAGTTCCATTCAAGGCTTGATTAATCTCAATAACAGAAACTACACAGTACCCAGTTTTCCTTGCTTTTCCATTATTAACCTCACTCCATAACCTTAAAGTTCCATCAAAGCAGCATGTAAGTAATACATTCCTAGCTGAGTGTCTCCCTTTACGGTTTGATGGTATTCCTCTCAGTGGTCTCCATTGAATCATTGTGACAGGTAGAGGATGATGTAGCTTAGATATTGCATATTCAGCAAGTCCATTGCTTTGATATACTATTACACATTTGCTTACCTTATTAACTAAAGGCTCTCTTTCAATATGTTGTCTACCAGGATGTGCTGCAGTTGCTGAAGGGCCATCAATGGACCAGGTTGCACAAACAAGATTTTGGGGTTCATCTGCTTTAAACTTCCAAACAATTTCCCAACACCTGTTGCTCTTTTTCCAGAAAACCACCTCCATTCCACCAGATACTAATCCATTGCCAGACCCTGTCCATCTGATGGCTTCAACCTTCATACCATGCACAAGCACGGCATTCTGGCTCCAACAAAAAGAACCTGAATATGAGTAACAAGATTGTGGTTTTAATATCTGCAATTCAAATGGGACAAAAAATGGAGTAAGAGCAATTGCTCATTCTACAATTAATTCTAATTTAACAGAGTATACCGTGCTTAAAGGATCTGTTGCGCAATTGTTTTCTTTCAAACAACATAAATGACTGAAAGATAAAAATAAGTATATAAATTATTTTGTGTTTGGGAGAATCACAAGCAAAAAGGAAAGTTTCTGAGAATTTAAGAGATTTTCAATTTTTGAAAATATTCTACAAACAGTTTCATAAGTTCATCTCATATTCTAGTCATGAAACTATAAACATCAAGTAATTGTCTCGTCAAAAGCACTGAAGCAACGGTCAAAATCAACTATGTGTGACAAAATGAAAATTAAAACAATAATTTCGCAACCAAATCCTGTGCCAAAACAATATAAGCACAGATATTGCAATGTTCGAAGGATTTTCATTTTACTAGCGTAAGCACTTGACACTTGCAATGTTATTTTGATGCCCACAATATCAAAAAAAAAAGTTCATGTTGATATAATGAAACATCTGCAAAGAAAAAGGCAAAAACAAACAAGCAAGCAGAACAAAAAAAAACTAAAAGCTCGACTACTACCATTGTAGTGTACTCTATCTCACCAGCTTGTGCATCTATTATGCATTTATATATTATGAGGTAGAAGATTTTTCGGGGGACCAAGCACAAAAAGTAAACCTCAAATTCTCATTCCTTCCAACCCGTAGAAAAATCCCATTCCCATAAGCAATGGATACGAAATGAACAAACACGAGCACATGCGAACTGATTCCTACTTCGAATTCACAGTGTTCAGTCCATTCTACAGCCCTTTTCAGTTATCAAACTAAAAATACTAACAGAAAATTTTAAACTTTTACTCACCTTTACACTTGGACGAATCATGCGAGAAAAGCCAGATACAATTCTCAGCTGCGGCCGCCAGCTCCCCAATGGATGGCATCCCCGGAGACCAAGAAACGGCGGCCACAACGGACGAGGGGTCGCCAGAGAGCTCGAATACTTGCCGAAAAATAGGACCAACATGATATTCTTCGGCAGAGAGAGGAGAGGGGAAGTGGGAGATGACCAAGAGTGAAGCCGCTCCGTAGGCGATCCATGAATACCCGGAAAAATCTGGAAGCCAGTCGATGGTGGATTGAGAACCAGTGGGAGCAGGGGTGACGAT
>JANTPZ010121972.1:0-38802 GCA_025593235.1 Vachellia pachyceras | reverse complement strand
GTTGAAAGTCGTTTTATCCCTTTATACGTTTTGACAATATGTTCTTATCTTTAGTGCCCTCGACAATCAGGCAACACTGAGTGCGGGTATTATGTCATCAATTACATGTATAGTATCATTCAGAGCGGATTGACCAGAGATTTAGAAGAGGTAATACGTAATCTATCAAATATGAGTAATCGTTTAGTTAGATGAATTTGGCTTGTTGTAATAATTGTTTTCAAATTTGTAGGTTTTTGATAATGATGATGCTTACATAGCTGGTGACATTGATTTGATACGAGATTTGTTGGCCAAACGTCTTCTTGATTTGTAGATAATGCTTGTTTCTTCAAGGTGAATATATATAGTTTCAACTCTTCAATCGACTTGTATAGGGTTAATTAGATTGATAAATTGTGTTACTCTGCCACAATTTACAATGATATTTGCTTAGTAAATGATAATGACTTTTGTGTTTCGCTACAACAAAGACTTGGCTTAGGTATATACGTCTAACTTTTGGTGAATTTTGTGCTTCTCAACCACGATGACCTTTTATTATAACTTTAATGTATTGTTTGGACTTGATTTGGTGTGTAAAATGTAATTGAAAGGTGAATAAGGTGGGGTTAATAAATATAGACGAGGATTTAAAAAAAAAACCTACGGCGCCCTATTTGTGTAGAGACGACATAGGTAAGACCTACGGCGCCCCACATTACCATGTAGGGCGCCGTAGGTCTCGCCTACGGCGCCTCTACACAAATAGGGCGCCGTAAGCCCCAACTTTTACTCCCCTCACATTTGCATCCCCCTGAAATAGGGCGCCAATTGGGTTAAAAATAGGGCGTAAAAAGTACTTTTTGTAGTAGTTTTTTCACGTGCTAACTATCAATATGCCTTCTCTCTCTCTCTACTTTCTCCAATTCCAACGCCTCACATGCCCGCATTCTTAATGCCTATGCCTCCAAGGACCAAGGCTCTGCTAGTCTGCTACCAACCCCTTCATCTTTCTCACCTCTCACTCTCTCAGTTGACCACCTGTACACCCCATCGCTTGTGACTCTCAAATCCCTTCCTTCTCAAAGCTTCTCTTTTACTATACCCTTCGTCGCCTACTTTTCTCTGCCAGATCCCCGTTGATCATTCCTGTCGTCGAGTTCAAAAAACTCAAGATCATGGTGGATCGAGTTCCAATCATCATTGTCGTGCTCGGTGCTCCTATTTTGTGCTGCTAAGCCCTGGTCTTCTCTTTCAGATCCCGACAAGAGGTAGGGTTGCTGAGTTCGGCAACATAGGTACTAGTAGTGCTTCCATCCTCGTTCATGTTATCATCTACTTCGGCCTCATCACCATCTTCCTTATCGCCATTGGCGTTCACATCTACACAAGCTTGCTGTTCTTGGATATCTCTAATGTAATGATAAATTGGTATTTCAGTGCTGTAGAATCTAATTGATGCCTTGCCTCGCACTGTGTGTAATCAGAACATTGGTTTTATGTCTAGCGTGATCTCTCTAATCCCAGAACCCTCTTGTATTTGTTGAAATGGGTGTTCTTGTATTTGTTCTAAAAGCATTTTGTTGAAATGGGTGTCTTGTATTTGTTGCCTTGCTAGTAGCGAGCTGTTGCCATCTTCCTTATAACTTGAGAATTGATGACTTGCTGTTGCTATTTGGCCGTGGCATGCTGTTTTTTTTTGGAAAGAGGCAGCACAAGTAACCCGTTACCCGTGACGCCCCGCCCATCTAGACCCGTACCCATCGGTACGGGTTTAAATGGGTTATCCCATGGGTACAGGGTGCCCCGTACCCGTGAAGTCCCAAACGGGTGGGCAACGGGTTACCCCCTGGTAGCCTCGCCCGCCCGTTGCACACCCCTAGTTGGAGCCATATAGCTATATGTTGAGCAATTTTATGATTTTTGAGTTTTCAGCTTTTGGTTTTTCTTTTGGACCAGTTTTGGACTTGAGAATTAGGACCAAATCCCTCTGGCCTATTGGCTCATTTGCTGCACAAAACACACAACAAGGCAGCCACCTAGCATTGATGATCATCATCCAATTTTTGTCTCATTTGGAGGGATTTAATGGATTGATATGCACAGGTTCATTCATTCATTAATCCATACACACACCCATTGAAGAGAAACCAAGAGCATTGAAGACGCCGCCTGGTCCTATTCCCATTTGTCAGCATCCATGCCATTCATTATTGGGCCAAATGATCCAGCCCCCACACCACAAACCCTCAGCCCCATATCAATTCCAACCGCCACTTGGAGATGGGAGAATGAATTCATTCCACGCACAAGACGTGGCTGGAAGCTGGATGGATATCTTCATCCATTAAAAAAGACGCCAGACGGATTCCCATTGGAGCTCTCTCTCTCTAATGCCTCCATTCTCCACGGACGCCGCTCACACACGTCGCCTGGGGAGATTTCCACAAACACCTCACGCCTCTATCTCACTCCACACTTCATTCCATCAATACACCCATTCCTCCTCCTCCATTTTTATTTTTCCAGTTTATCATTTCCACCTCCATCTCATTCCAGTCTGATCTTGTTCTCCAGATCTGGTTCTCATGGCTCTTAGAGGACATGAAGCTTTGTATAGTCGTTCTCCTGTCATGAGCACCTGATCATTCCACTCCTTGATGATTTGATGAAGCTTTTCAGAGTTCTTCAGCTAATAGGGAAGTTTGGTTGTTCCTAATTTTAGTATCCACTCTTTGTGTATTTTGATTATAGTTGCTAGGTGTCTAGAACTGTGATTCATATATGTATTTGAGGATTATTACTAGTATGTGTAATCTAAATATTAATACTTGTATTGGATCTGCACTTAACAAATTGTTAATTACCTTGTGGATCTATTTTTCACTGTAGTTGATAATTCATGTTCTTGAAGCTCTCAATTTAGTTGAAAGTGAGAGGACCTTTGTGAATCCAATGTGAGCTAGCCTCATAAGACACCTCCAATGAACTAAAGAAACCTAAGTGGCTAGGTAAATTTTACTAATGGTGTTGATTAGGAGAAGGTTTCTTCACTAGTCCTTGGCTAGTAAGGTGCAATTAAACTTAATTAATTGGAATTAGGAAGATTGGCTAAGTCATTCATCAAGGAGATTCACTTCATCCATTATCCATTCCATTATAAAAATAAAAAGCAGAAATTAGAAATAGTAACCCTTTAGTCTAATTAGATAGATAATACATATTTCACATACTTTTTGGTTAATTTGTTATTTATTCTAGATTACTTAGTAATTCAATATAGGCTCCACGTAGAGATCGACCTAGGTTAGTTGCCATATATTGCATTTAGCTTAGTTTTTATTTGGAAGCCCCACGACGTGGCTTATCATCAATACAATTTAAAGAAAGAATTTGACTTTTTTTTATTTTATGTATCTAATAAAATAAGAATAGGACTGAAATGACAAAAATATGTCTCCCCGAGTACGTGGATTCATCATCCCTCCCATGAACTCTTGTTCCTATCCGATTTATTTTGGGCCAGGCATCAAGTGGGTTTTAGCTCAAGAGAGGAGTGTTTGCATTATAATTTTTTTTTATGAATAAGAAATTTTTTATGGTATTGTTTCTTGATATTTATAACGCAAATTTATTTTTATGATTACAATGAAGGCTTTAAATTTTAAATAATATTTTTAACTTAGTATTATGTAAAAATAATGGTTATCTATTAAGTTTTTTATTATGATGTTGTTTTTCAAATGAATACATTTTCTGTAATGGTAATTATTATTTTTCAACAAAAAAGTAATATATTTTTTTAATTTTACGGTTGTTTTTAAATTGTTTCTAAAGTTATTTCTAACTTTGGAGACAAATATCATTGTTTCTTACAGATTATGAGATAGGGGTTTCTTGGGAAATGCAAATCTAGCTACCAAATGGCTTGCCATGATGGAATATTCTAGGATTCGGGATTGCATTAATCCCTTCCCATGGGATACGAGGAATCAAAGGGAATAATTACTGAGTATATGTTTTATAATGAAATAGATGTAAATTTTAAAATATATTGAATAAAATTTAAAAATATTTTTTATTATTTATATACTTTTTTATAAATTTCATTGTTACAATAAAAAGTAATTTACTATAAAATTTACTCATGCTTTTTCTTATCCCGCAACACACATATTTAGCAAATCTCACATCGATGATAGGTTAAAAGAAGAGCTTCAACTTTATATTATAAATAAAGGCTCTTGGTTTCATTTTAGAGACATCCAATAATTATTTTGAGCACCTAAACAATTGTTTGAGATATTTAGAGAACTTGTATATGCGTCTTGAATGCTGAGAATAAGCTTATTAGAGTAATATTATTTATTAATTATATTACTTGTTTCTATTTTACCTTAGTTTTATACCATTTTTGTTTTGACGGATTTGAACAAATTTTGATTTTATTTCAATTATATATTTTTAGGTGAGTCATCAAGGTTATCCACCATCAATCGCAGTGGCTAATCCCTTCCCTGCGGGTGCGCCATTTAAGGGTAAACAGTTGGCCACGGGCATGTTTCCATTCCCATAGTCGTAACGAGGATCAAACTCCTACCATGTGGTTAAGAGATGTTGAACCATCATGCCACCACCTCCTGGTTTATTTCAATTATATTTGTTTTCGTAGCTATATGTTGATTTTTTTTAACTGGCTACCACTAAATAAAATATATGGGTAATATGTGTATAATAGTTCATATGAATATTTAAGGTATTGTAAGAATTGTTGTTAGTATAATAAATGTTTAAAAGTCAACCTAAAGAGAAGAGTAGAAACTGATAACCTATTTTGTAAATCTTGAACCACAATGTTCCAAGTGATTGTATTCTCCTCATAATTATTTTTCTTTAGCATTTTATATACCTCAAAATATTCCAAAACTTTAGTACATCGATCACATACACTTCTAGAGTGATCACCAGTGTCCTGTTTGGATCGCAGGAAAAAGTGGATCACTAATATTCTAATAATGAGATAAAATTATAGTGACTTGCATGTTAATCCCTAGCATGTGAATGCACATTGTTGTGAAGAGAAAAGGAATGATGATGGTAGGGCTTCATTAATCATTTCCGCTTATGATTCAACAAGGAATGAAATTACATTAACTAATGATCCAAAGAGAGATAAAATGATTAATATCCCTGTTTAGATTATTTATTGAAGGTATTTTTTAAAGTGATGTTACGGTTTACGGAATAAATATGTGAGAGGAGTTTTATCTCGATTTACGTGAATGTGATTTCCCAACGCTCGGGTTGAGGGCATATGCGTAGAGTTCCAACAACAACATGAGGAAGAAAATCATGAGACAAATCATTTAATATTACCTAAGTAATTACCTTTTTAAAGGATGATTTTAATTTGTTTATGGATCATTAAAAATGTAATCATATTTTAGGAGTAGAAAATTAAACCATCATGCCACCACCTCCTGGTTTATTTCAATTATATTTTTATCTTTTGCTTCTTTGACGTATTCCCTTCCTTTGTCTTCTTCATCTCTATTAATTTCTGTATTAAACCTCGTTCACGGCTTTTATTTGAATTTAAGATCTTCAACACTGAGAGCCCTGGGAAAAGAAATATGGTTTTGAACTCTATAACAAATTAATAATCCACTTTCATAAAGAAGTCTGAGATAATTGTTATTTTACCAAAAGTCTCTCTCTCTCTCTCTCTCTCTGACGTCTCACACATATACATACACGGAGACACGTGCACATTCAAATGATGCTTAGATACTATAGAATCTAGATGCAGATTAATCTAAGTAACATATTTAATTCTCTTTGTTCATTAATTTTGTTTGCAACGTGCGTTTGCCACCCCAACTCATCAATATTTGATTCTCCTCTCCGATGAAACTGGATCAAGAACATTCAATGTTTTACCAAAAATCACACATGCTAACGTGCCACACGCAAATGATGCCAGAATATGAAGGCTTAAGAGCATTTAGATTAATCAAAGGTATTTACTCCCCCCATCTCAAAATATCTATCACTTTGAAGTTTTATTTTTAAAAATAATTGTCACTTTTGAATTTCAGTTAATATTTGTATTTGTTTTGTACAGTGTTATCCTTCATTGATAATAACATAGCAATTATTGTATTACTCAAAGTAACTATATCAAACGCTCTACCTTAAACAACAGTTATTTTAAAATGTTGGGACTATTGAATTCTTTTCATCAATTAATTCTTGTGCAAGTGAACGACTCTTGTTCCAGAGCCAACACATTTGACAACTCTACACACACTTCACTTGGCCTTCTACAAGTCAGAATTCTCAATGTTTATTCCTCTCCGTAAACTTGAATTTTTCACTAAAATGATCACCTTAATTATGAGAATAATAAATTCAAAGGGGGAATACAATCCCATAAGATCACCAGTCTGTTGGGTTGTAGAGTCCATTGAAACTACAAACCCCACTTCATATGTGAGCCTAGCTTACAGATAAAGTGTGCGTTTATAAGATCAATGGGTTCTCCATTTCAATAGGCTTGTTTTATGATATTGTCTCTCTCTTTGAACTTTTGGTAATAACAAATGTGTTTTCATTGAGAAACCAAAGTTTACAAAAAGGCAACCCGTGGGGACTTCTAATTGGTAAGAAGCTGTTTCAAGTGCCACGGTATGCATCCTCACAAGTGAAGTATGATTTATAATAGTAAGGGCTACGATTCAAGATATGCAAGAAGTAAAACAATGTATTAGACCCTTTATTACATCCATAAGGGAGCAACAGATCCCACCCAATATGTTAATCTTTGGGTATGAGCGCTCCTTTTGGATTTGTGCACAACATAAGCTAAAGTAGGTAAAATCAAACATGCGATCTCCCAAGAGCAAGACACACTTAGTGCCACTAGGTGACACAACCATTGACTTGATACCAATAACATTAATTGAAGACATACACGAAAGAAAACAATGTCTTATTTAAGCACACAATGACACAAAGGACAGGAAATCAAACCTAGATGCCAAACTAAAACTCACGCGAGCACAAATTGCATTATGAATTCTTCATCAAGCTATCTCACTTCAATATCTGGGGCCCTCCATCACCACTGCCCTTGAAATGAGAAAAAATAGAGTTAAGATTGAGCAAAATATATAGGTAATTAGACTACTATATAGATTACTTAAGAGATTGTCATACTTTATCACTTATTTTTAAGGTTCTTGGTTACTATTACGCCTGTTCCTTATTATATGGTAAATTATGTCACTAACAAAGTTATTAATTAGATATATTAAAACATATGAACCCTTTTATTGTAAGTAATCTTATTCAAAGCATTGTTAGGCATTAAATGGGGTATATCTTCCAATGAGAATTTGAATTTTAGTTTGCTATTTTATGAGGAACTAATCCTTTCCACCAGATCAAACCTTTGTTTGTTGGTAAGGGATTAGTTTCTTCAACACAACAAATATATTAGTGACTGTACATAGTATAACAAATTCATAATAAATAATGAAAAAAGCGCGCAATAATTAAGTTTTTCTTACAACGAACGGATTTATTTAATTCTTGAGAACAAAGAAGAATAAACCTGATAATGGCAAGAAGCGAGTGACGATGATGGTGCTTAGGAACTTTTGGAGTCTCCACCCTTTTCATTAGAGTGCTTGTCTCCAGAGCATGCCTTTTTTGTGCTTTTAGAAGGGTTCTTTTCTAACTCATCTTGACGGACAGGTTCGTTATCATTAGGCTGTTGGGTTTGATTATGAGCAGCACTTGAGGTTGCGGATTGAAGAGGTGGATTAGAACGAAAATTGTCCTGAGTACTTAAGGACTTAGTAGGGTTTTCTGTAGCTTGTTGTGATGGAAGAAGTAGATTAGGCCCAAAAATGTCCTGGGTACTCAAGGACCTTGTAGGGTTTTCTATAGCTTGTTGTGATGCAAGAGGTGGATTAGGAAGAAAATTGTCCTGCGTACGTAAGGACCTAGTAGGGTCTTCTGTAGATTGTTGTGATGGAAGAGGTGGATTCGGAGGAATAACGTCCTGGTGGGTACTAGGTGTCATATTAGGGTCATTTGGGGACTGTTCAGATTGAACATTTGGATTTGGAGGGATAATTGTGACTGTTGAAGGTCGTGTTTGGGATGAAGCAGGAGGTTGCTCTTCTGGAGGAGTAGGGCCTTGAGGATGAGGATTCATAGTGCTACTACAAAGAATTATTGACAGGAGGATTGTGAAGGACATTTACATATTTAGAGCTACTGCACTTATATAATAGATTCTCTCTAACAACTAGATGGTTGAAGGTTCGCTTATTGAATTAACCTAGGTAAAATTAACAACTAAATATGATGATTTGACTTTGAGAACATGAATTCAAGTGATTCATTCTCCTCCAGTTCTAAATGTAAGAAGTTAGATAACTAATTTGAATAGAATATAATAATTAGTTAATTGTAAATGACTGTTGGATTCTTGTATAATACCATTTTTATCATTTATATTGTAATCTTACATTTAAGATTGAAGTAAACTCATACACGAACTCTTACATTTATAATCATACGTATTCTGGTTAGTGTTAATGCAAATATATGTGAGTTTTCTGGTGTTAATATTTATGTTTAATTATTACGTTTGGTTTTAAATATAAGATCCATTTTGTAGTGTAAAATATTATGTGTTGTTAGAAATTATACTACAGACTAGATATTATATTTAGATTCATAGCTAACAGTCTTTATTCAATTATTGAATTATTGATTCTGTTGCTAAATATTTTTTAACTACACAGTTGGCAACAACATTAATGAATTTCATTAGCATTTGTAGTTAGCCTACATTTTCTAATCAATTATTTGACAACTAGACCTCTTTCCTGCATTTTCTAATCAATTATTTAGCATGTGCAACCCAACTCGGCCTCTTCCGAGTGCACATCGGGAAGATAAAGTCTTTTCTTGGTCAAGTTTTCATCCCTAAATTGGAGAAATCTTTTATTGTTTTCTAAAATATGTAGAAGGATTAAGAAAAAACAACAGAGAGGTTATCTTTTTGCTGGACACACTCATGTCAACTAAATTTAAGCTTCCTAAGTCTCCAGATCGTCCTGACAACACAGTGAAACAAGTGGCAACACAGTGATCATGTTCATATGTCTAAGATAATTGATGGAGATGCTATCATATAATTCAAATTTGGAGGTTTAAATGAATTATATAATTCAAAACAAAAATTGGTAAAAAATGACTAACAGTTTTAGCCAAAGTAAATTTAAGCGACCAAAATTACAGCTTTTAAACTTTAGAGATCAAAACCTAAATTAGAGTAAACTATGAGGATCAAAATCATATGTATAACCGTTTTTGAAGTTTTCCCTTCTAGTACTATCTTCTCCTTATTTTACTTCCACTTTTCTCTTCATTCAAGCATGCGTTATGAGTTTTTTTTTGTAAGAATGATACGCAAAATAAAAAGTGCAATTTGCGGGGTATAAGCCTCGTAAAAAAATTACATGGTGAAACTACGTTGAAAAGTCAACTTAAAATTTAGTCTTAGGTCAACTGACCCACACATTTCAAAACGATTGTCTCTGTAAAATTGCAATGAATTATCATTTGTTTAATGATAGGCGAAAAAATCCAAGTGCCTTTAATATTTTATAAATCTTTATTACAGTGGTATTGTGGTAAACTAGCATTAAATTTTACCACTACCCTATAATTTATTTGATTTAATAATTCTTTAAACCATATATATACGTAACGCTAAAGCAACAATCGTTATCTTTTACCCATCATATACAAATACTGTAATTAAAACCTTATTTTGTTTTTTACATGCATTCTTTCATTGGACGAACAAGTTGAAAGATCCGATGCTTAAAATAATGATTCAGATTCACTGATTTATATTAATGCAATCTTGGATTTAGTCTTCACCGAATACGATATTCAATAATTCAAACCTCACGGAACACATGGCATAGTGGATGGGTTTAGTTAGAGGAAGCAGTGACGGGGTGACACATCTAGCTATTGATTATGTGTTCTGTCTCCTTCCTAAATGACAAGAAGAAAACGAAACTTCTCATTGATTTTGTGCTTTAATCCATTCATGTGGCTTACGTAATAGAAGTGCTTCTTATTAGATAGGCTAGCTTCAATGATATCAACCATATTATTATTATCACTTCGGTACATGCAAAATTAATTTTGAAGTCACTCTGCCATTAAAAGAAAAGGCTTTGGAGTTCAGATTAATTGTTTCAATAAAAGGATAAAGAAATTCGATATGCTGCAATTATGCCAACTTTAAAATCATACCATGTATATGAAAAATCCATGAATTCATAATTTCATTTCAATGCTTTTTCATTTGTAGTAATTGTCAATCATCATACTTCTATAATCATATTTATAAGTTACTTTCATCATGTTTCATATAGATCAATAAAAACTTTAAATTTCATTAATTCTTCCTTAAATTTCAACAACATTTCAATTTTATCGCTATGTAATATACATTATACCACATGAGAGCAAACCCAATACAATAATCAATAAATAGTGAAATTGTACATTAATATAAAAAATTTAATGATGCAATTTATAAATATGACAAAAAAATTCATCTCGCTCTACCCTCCTATTTTTATGGTACTCGTCCGAGTGTTTAAATTAATTTATTTTAAGTAATTTTATAGAGTTTTTGATAAATATGTGAGAGGAGTTTTGTCTTGTGACTTGTGTGAAAATATTTTTTAAGTACTTTTGAGGGTTTTGAAATAAGCATAATTGTTTTGGAATTTTTTAGATGCCATTTTTTATCAAATAATTTGTTGTGTTTTTAACTATTAATACTATGCTTATGATTATTTATGAGAAATTCTATCAATGAAAAAATATCCACCGAAACAAAACAAAACAAAACATAACATGAATTAAATCTACTATAAAAAAGTATTTAGAATTCTTAGGAAAAAATTGTAGAAATCGCGAAATGGTAAGTGATATTTAATTGTTTGATTATCCAAAAATTATAGATCCATTTCAGGGGACAGTAACCTAGTTTCCCTTGTCCATGCACTACATGGCGCTATTTGTTTTGAGTTTTATGAGACACTTGGTAAATTATATATCTGTCCTAAGCGTTAGACATTATCATGATCAATAATATAATTGATATTTTTTTAAAAATAAAGTTTAGATGAGTCGGTTAGATAGTGAGAGAACACAAGAAAGAAAGATCTAATGATTCTCACTTACAAATTCATCTATATAGTACTCTACGACAAGACAATGTACGAAATCACACATATTTGCACACAAAACTATACATGTGTGACATAATTGATGTTTGGTGGAAATTTTTCTTATATAATTCAGTTTGGTGTGTATAAAAAGTTAACCACGATATAATTATTTTGATCAAAATTAAGAGCAATTTTTTGGTTAGATATAATTTATTGTACATATACTGGTCTCTAACCTATGTTGTTCAATATAGAGAAGTTAACTATAACTAAATTCTAATATTTTCGAGAGTGTGTGTGTGTGTATGATAGTTAACTCTAAGTATGGAACATGTTTTTAAAGTGTTTTGCTTACATTGTTCCATATTATATATATATATATATATTGGGAGAAATGAACATACAAGGAAGAGCACTACCAGAAAAATACCATTTAACGACGAAAAATATTAGCGACTCTCGTTTTAACGATGGAAAATAGCCATTTAGCGACGGATTTTCCGTTGCTAAATGGCATTTTTCTGGTAGTAGAGGTGAAGTAGCGTATATTGAGGAGAAAATGGTAAAAAAATTGTTTGAAGTAATTTGAATATATACAGAGTGTCATTAAAGGTTTCAATAAGAAGGGTACATCATATAATATGAAATCTTATGAAAACTGAACAAAATACTTGATGAAGTCATTAAGTGTGACGTTCTAAAATTTAGAGGTGACCGGTATGGACTATGAGAGATCTCACACTCCGTAAGCCTTTGATTTGTAAACGTATGTCATTGCCCAAAATGCTAAATAACACAATGTACCATTTCTTTTCTCAAGATTATACCATAAAAACGTATTCTTCATTAGCAACATATAATTGAAGCAAAGGGACCCCACCTATTGACTAGTGGAGCATCTAACCTTCAAAAATAGTGCATAATGTAATCCTTTTCTTCGCTAAACAGTAGCTACAAAATAAGTTGATATCTTTAATAATAACAAGGAGGCTCTTCACTGCTCAACCAGAGGCATAGGGTCAACTGGGTTATCTGAAACCAAAATAAGTTTCCTGTAAACAACGTCACATAAATATAATCGTCTAAATTTAAGAAAGTAATCTAAATGATTCAACCACGATAAATACCGTAACAACAAATCTCAGTTTTATCAGAGTATAAACAAGTCACATTTTAAACTGCATAATGAATCATTTCTAAGAGGATCTCAATTAAGTATCAAAATCATTTGTTTGCCAAAATCGATTTAAAAAATATTCAAATCTTAATTTTTGTAGGACTTCAATAGAATGGAATATCAGGCGTGGACACACAATCCACAAGGGTAAGTAACCAACAGGCGTGACTCGAGGCCACGAATAACAGGCGCAGGGATAACGCCATGAATAACAAGTGTGAGTCAGTGCTCACGAATATCAAGCGAGCTTGAGATTAACCACGGTGCACCAAGGACTAACAGTACTGCTGTTAGTAACCAGAGTTCTGTATTCAATCCTTTCAAAAAAAATTTCAAGCATTTTAGCTAACATTTTATCCAAAAATTTGGTTATTAATAAAGCACATTGACATCATCTAATTAATATAATTGACCCAAACTGAGACAACGCTAATATCAAATAATAAAGAGTTTGCTAATAATAGTTGTCAAGTTGATATATTAATTATTCTTCAACATTATATGTGTTTTATATAATATAAATATTTAAAAAACGAGTGAGTGTGAGAGATAGAGAGAGAGAGACAGATATATAGGAGTTCTTTACATTATAAATGTTATATTCTATGTTAACATTGATATAATTTTCGAGAATAATTGATATATATATCGTGAATAACAAAATATGGTGAGTCAATCAAGGGAACAGTGCAAATTATTAATTTTTTAAAAATAAACAAAACGAATAATATTCTTGTAATCACATGCACGTGCACACGCGCGCGCGCACGTGTGTGTACACACCACATCACCACGTAAGATGCACGCACATTGTCCCGAAGACTTGCAAAATTCGGATTAAAACAAATAGTGACTTGCATTGTTATTTTTTTAAAGTTTTCCGTTCTATTATGGTGAAACTAGGGTTGAAAAGTCAACTAAAAATTTAGCGTTTGGTCTACTAAACCGAACCCTCGCATTTCAAAGCGATTGTCTCCGTAAAAATTGTAATGAATTATCATTTGTTTAATGGTAGGCGAAAAATCCAAGTGCCTTTAATATTTTATAAATCTAATTACATAGATATTGTGGTAACCTACTATTAAATTTTACCATGGCCCTATAATTTGATATTTAACAATTTGTTTAATCCATATATATATACACGTAACTCTAAAGCAACAAGCGTTTTAAATGGATCGATTACCCATCACATACAAATATACTGTAATTAAAATGTTATTTTTTTTTACATGCATTCGTTCACTGGATGAACAAGTTGAAAGATCCGATGTTTAAAATTATGATTCAGATTCATTGATTTTTATTAATGCAACCTTGGATTTAGTCTTCACCGAATACGATATTCAAACCTCGTGGAACACATGGCATGGTGGATGGGTTTAGTTAGGGGAAGCAGTGACGGGGTGACACATCTAGCTATTGATTAAGTGTTCTGTCTCCTTCCTAAATGACAAGAAGAAAACGAAACTTCATAAATCCAGACCATTTAATAAAGCTTACTGTTCATGTTGTTTTTTAATCCATGCATGTGGTGAACGTAATAGAACTGCTTCTTATTCGCTAGGCTAGCTTCACTGACATCAGCCATATTATTATCTCTTCGGTAGATGCAAAATTAATTTTGAAGTCACTATACCATTAAAAGAAAAGGCTAGCTTTAGATTAATTGTTCCAATAAAAGGATAAAGAGATTCGATCTGCTGCAATTATGTCAACTTTAAAATTATACCTTGTATTTGATATCTCCTTGAATTTATAATTTCATTTCAATGCATGCTTTGTTCATTGACATTAATCATCATACTCCTATAGTCTTATTTATATGTTATTTTCAGCATGTTTCACATAGACAAAGAAAAACCTTAAACTTCATTAACACTTTCTTAAATTTCATCAACTTCTCAATTTTATCTCTATTTAATATACATTATACCATATGAGAGTGAAGCCAATACAATGATAAATAAATGGTGAAATTATAAATGTATTTGAAAATTTAACGATACGGCTTATAAAAGTAAACAAAAAGGGGGAAAAAAAGAAAAATTCATTCTGTCTCTACCCTCCTATGTTTATAGTACTCGTCAAAATTGTTTTGTGTTTTTTAAATGTTGTGTTTTTAACTATTAATACTATGCTTGTGATTATGTATGAGAAATTCTACAAATGAAAAAAATATCAACCGAAACAAAACATAACATAACATAAATTAAATCTAGTATAAAAAAGTACTTAGAATTCCTAGAAAGAGAATTGTAGAAATTCTAAATGCGAAGTGATATTTAATTGTTTGATTATCTAAGAATTATAGAGCCATTTCACTAGATAGCGCTATTTGTTTGAGTTTCATGAGACACTGGGTAATTAAATTATATATGTCGTAAGCGTTAGATATTATCATGATTAATAATATAATTGATATTTATTAAAAGAATAAAGTTTAGATGAGTCTGGTTAGTGAGCGAACACAATCAAGGAAGATCTAATGATTCTTACAAACTTATTTATATACTACTGTACGACAATACAATGTACGAAATCACACAAATTTGCACACTAAACTATACGTGTGATACAATTAATGTTTCAAAGATGGTGGAAATTATTCTTGTATAATTTGGTTTGGTATGCATAAAAAAGCTAACCACCATATAATTAGTTTGATCAAAATTAAGTGGTCTCTGACATATGTTGTTTAATATAGATTTTGATAAGAGTATAAACTTTAGATGAGTAAATATTAGCAAACTTTAATATTTTCATATATATATATATATAATAGTTAGCTATAAGTATGGAACATGTGTTTTGAAGTGTTTTGCGTCTATTGTTCCATATTATATATATATATTGGGAGAAAGGATTTGTTTGAAAAATAGGTAAAATTATAAGGACATGATGAAAAAAAAGAAAAAAAACTATAGAAATTTAATAATAAAACAGTTGGAACTATAAGGACACAGAGATTTAGTATCCCTTTTTTAAAAATTTATTTACTAAGTTATTCTTTAAAACTATAACGCTTGTTGTGCTATATTGTTGCAAAAGAGATGTAAACAATAAAGGTCACTACGTAAAAGAGATCACCATTGTTCTCAAAGATAATTAAGTGTAACTGGTTGGATGTAGAGGAGGTTGGGAAAATCAAAGATAATGGCTGAGTGAGTTTGATAGAGTTTCTTTAACTAGAACTCATTGTTCTCTCGGATCTTCATGCGTCTATGCTATTTTCTACAATTTATCTTGTTTTACACTCCTCTTGCAGCAACACCATCCTTAAGGCCTAAGGATGGCATACCGCTTTACATATATGAGGTGTTGTCAACACCAGCGTATGCTGTCGTCAATACAATGACTTCATGTTGTCAATAGGACATCTGATTAAATATTTTCATCCATGTGATCTTTATGTAAATAAATTGCTTATTTGGGACCTCAGACTAAATTTCCCAAAAAAAGGGAATGCCAAGTTCCATCTTATGGGTCCCCGCCCTATTTTATTAGCTTTTAAAAATTCCAACACCCCCCGCCCTATTGATAGTAGTAGCCCAGCTCATTACTCTTTCTGCCCCCAAATCCGTATACCCCGAGGCTTCACACTCATCTCGAACCTTTCAACACTCAAACTTCCTCCAACAGCAATTGTTCCTCTGAATTCGCTCTTGTTTGACTCTCCCCAAAGCTTTGTAAATTAAGTATTATCTCCATTTTTTAATATAATAGTCAATTGGCTTTTGTTGGGGAGATTAAGAAAGCTATATAACCTATTAAAAAGTATTTATTTATGCATATAATTAGATTATATATTAGTTTATAAGTTAAACAAATTAATTTAAAAAATGATAGCTATAAATATTTTAAAATAGTGTATTTTACTTCATCAGTCTCTTCAACAAAAACCAACTAGCTTTTATATTAAGAATATAGGTAGCATTTGGTCAGAAAAATGGGTAACTTTTACGGATTTTTGAATTTCCGGAGCCTGTATATTTTCAAAACCCAAAATATTCTGTTGAATTTGTAGCCTTTGAAGAGAATTGAAGAGAATTGAAGGTCACCGTCGACGGGAGGTCCTTGTCGCGGTTACTAATCATCGCTGCCGTCGGCGGGAGTTGAAGAGAATTGAATTATGGCATTGTGATATTGTTTTGCAAAGGAATACATTTTCTAAAATGGTAATTATTTTCTCTTTCTAAAAAAGTAAAGATTTTTTAATTTCATGTTAGTTTTTAATTTTTCTAATGCTATTTCTAACTCTTAAAATCTCTCTTTTTTCCTGAAAGCTCAAAGTAATATCTTACTTTTATCTCTAAAGAATTCGTCAATTACTCTAGAAAGCTCTAATTAAGCTCATTATTGTCGCCTTTCAAGGCTTAATAAGACCTTTCTATATGGAAATATGAAATATAATTCAACACACATCAACAAACACAGTTGATTAATAGAATAAAACTGCTCTATTTTTCCCATGCCAATTTTCATATTTCTTGTCTTCATTTTGAAAATTCATATCATGGGCTACATTTATCCAAATGAGATCATCCTAGACTTATTTTAAAGCTATGAAAACCTGCTTCCACGAAAAATGTGCAGTATGACTTTTATCTTCTAAATTAGTACAATTCATTTAATCTATAAAACTGTCATGTTGGCTTGACTTACTTTGTTTAGATGATGTACTTTAACTTGCAAAATTTGTATATCTTGGTTGAGGAATTATTAGAAAGCTTTGGAAGTCGTCTATAAGTTTCAAATATGAAACGAATCAATAATTGTAATGTTATCAAAAGACTCTTCACTGCTTCAATGTTTTCTTTCTCTACCTTGTAAAATACATAACTTATGTTCCAGAATTCTAATAGCTTGGTTCCAATTTTATATCAAACTTCAACATGTCTAGTTTGATCATAAAAATTTCCATAACCATTGGATTCGTTTCGACCATATCTGTTTCTCATAACAACACGATACAGTGGTATGGCAGTCTAATTCCAGCATTACACATTCAAACTTCCAAGTTCATATATATCTTGTTCAAAACGTAAATGTCATTTTCCTAAAATTATCGCCACTCTATCACAAAAAAAAAAATGTGTCCACAATATAATTTACATGAGAAATAAATAAATCAGTCTCAAAGGATCGTTGAACATCTAGTCCTCAGCTTTTCCTTTTCCTTGATTTCATTCCGTTGCTTGAACTGAGTACCAAATCTAGAACATTAATTGTTTGGGAGAGTGAGATTTTACAATCACATTAGAAACTCATGCCATTCCCACCACTAACATAACTCATTCATGTAACAGCACATATCAAGAATATAAGTGTTAACTAGACATGTTATCTTTCTTCTAGCAATAACTCGTATTCTTAAAACTCATATAAACATGGCACCATACTTACAGTATGAAATACATTTAGCAATACCACAACATGCAAATTCATCAACCATGCCAATCACACAAATGAGAATATGCACAAAGGAGAAAGGGCAAGGTTGTACCTTGATAATTTCCTTTTGTTCAGCACCTCCGTTTCTCGTGTTCTTCCTTTCTAAAATCCCCCTTAACTATGTCCGGTCTCTAAGTTCCCCTTCTTCAGATTCTAAAACCATAGATAGGTAATTCTTGACGAGTAGGGAAAGTTTTATGCAGAGCACTTGAGCTCTGGAGGTGGATTAGTAGGAGAAAATTGTGATAGCTTCATTCTCTTTATCCATCTCTATGAATCGCAGCCTTAAAGCTTTTAAATTCTGTTTTCGACTCTTCCTATCATGAGCTTCGTTCACACTAAAGGCAAAGGGGAAGATGATTTTGAAAACTACATTTGTAGATATATCATAGCTCCGTTTGGATAGTCCGTTGGAAAAACGGATACAGATTCTGAGGTAAATATGTGAGAGGAAATTTATCTCGGTAAGCGTAGGAATGGCTTTTGGGGAGGCAAACGGCCTCCCCAAACAAGCCCCATATAGAAGAAGTATGGCGGTGGTCCTCACCTAAAAATTACCACTTAAATTTAATTCAAGGAAATATCAAATGAAGCTTCCACCTGTTGTGTTTTTAACCCTTATAACTCAATGGTCATGCCACCTAATCAATATTCACCTAATATAATTCCCCAAAAGATTATCACACAAGCCTCCTCTTCTTGTTTCCTTCTTCCACTCTGGGTTATCAAGTTGTGAGGGACGCCAAAATTAATTGAACATTTGAATCTAAGTGATACATAAAACTGCTCAGTGGGTGTTGGTCCAATTGGGTACCAATGGGAGTGCGACACACAACTCCATGTTAAGCTCACTGATTGGCAGGTGGATTCCACTTAGCCTCATGGATTTTCTCACCAAAAATCTGAAATCCAGAAGTTATGTTTAACTGGGTGCGATTGCATCTAGATCAAAACTAGATAACCTTCTCATTTAATCCTTCATTTTGCCAAGCGTGCAAAATTTTTCCATATGCCATCGCTTAATATCATAAATTTCCACTTAGACTTCACTAAATATTTATTTTCTTCTTGAACCATCAACGAGAAGGTCTACTCAAATTTCCATGCCTGACTTAAAACTTTGACAACTTACCCATATTTGGCCTAAATTTTGGGATGTTACACTATTGGCCTCCTTTTAAAGCTTGTTTGGTTCGAGGGATTTGAAGGGAAAGAGGAAGGGGGAAGGAAAAATTTTTATGAGTTGAATTTTAAAATATTAGAGAAATGGAGTTAACAAGTTTTAAATTATTACTATGTTATCTTACATGTTCTATTTATTAAAATTTTATAAATCCGCTTCTCCAATTTCTTAAAATTCAACTCATAACAATTTTTCCTATCCTTCCCTCCCCTCCAAATCTCTCATACCAATTTTTAAGAATTCCCTTGACATATTTAGAGAACTTATATGAGCATCTCAAAGGTGGAGAGTAAGCTTATTAGGAAGTTATAAATTTGATTTTTCTTCTCTTTCTTACTCGTCAAGTTTTTGCGAATGTTTATCTTGATTGGGGATTTTAGAACAATATTGTTTAGTAATTTTATCATGTCTTCCTATTTTACCTTTGTTTTCTACTCTTTTGTTTTGACTCTTCAATATATTTATATTATTAATGAACTTTGATTTTTCCGATTATATTTATTTTTCTAATTGTTCATGTTGATTTTTTGACTAATTTTTTACTAGTCACCATTATATTAAATATCTACGAATAATCTTGAAATAATGGGGGTGCCAAGATAATCTAGATATAAAGAAATAGACACGAATATTTAGGTTCTTGGTTTAATTGGTTAGGTATTGTGTATCATAGGAACAAATTCCACACTAATTAATTAAAAGGAGACTAATATTAAGACATTTTAGAAATAGTTGTTACTATATGATTGTGTTAAGAGTAGAAACTAGTAAGATGCAGGGTAGATCTTGAATCATAACGCTTCGAGTAATTGTATTTTCTTCATAATTAATTTTCTCTCGTTTTCATTTTCTACATGATATTCTAGGAATTTAACTACATAGATCACATATACTGAACAACTATTAGTGTTTTTTTGACCAACTTCTACGACATATCTTCAGTCTATCCCCTTCCGTCATCTTCTTCTCGGTTAGCTGGTCAGCACTGGCCTGAGTGTGTAAATGATATCACCTTTAAGATTTTTTGGGCTGTCAACCTTAACTTTTTTTTTCTTTTGAATTTCAGTCCTTCAAACTTTGTGAGCACTAGGAAGATAAGTATGGTTTTGAACCTGACGTACTCTATAACAAATCAATAATCCACTTTCATATAAAAGTCTGAGATCAAAAAATAAAAGTCTGAGATCATCATTGGTTTACCAAAAGCCCCACACACGTGCAAACATTCAAATTCTCTTCGTCCATTAATTTTGTATGCATGTAAACCACAACGTGCATGTGCCACATCAATTTTTATTTCTTCTCTCCTCCTCTTGTCTCCTCTCCGATGAAGCCGGATCAAGAACAATAAATGTTTTATCAACTATACAAATGATAACGTGCACACGCAAATAATGCCAGAATGCATAATACAAAGGTTTAAGAGAATACAGATTGATCAATGGTGTATACTCCCTCCATCTCAAAATAGCTATCACTTTGAAGTTTTATTTTTTTTTGGAAAAATTATTGGTACTTTAGAAACTGAATGAAAATATATAATGGTTTTGTAGAATTTAATCCTTCATTAACAATCGTGACTAAAATTAATTATATCAAACACTCTGTCTTCCTTCATTAGTTAAGGATGTTCTAGTCAAATACATCAAATTCTACTGTAATAACATAGATTATTCTCAAATTGTGCTCATTACCTTAAATGATGGTTATTTTGAAATGGAGGGACAATTGAATTCTTTTCCTCAATTAATCCAGTGAACCACCCATATTCAAGAGCCAAGATCTTCGATAGCTCTACGTACACTTCACTTGGCCTTTAGCAAAATAGAATTCTTTATGGGTAATCCTCTCTGTGAACGTCAATTTTCAATGAAATCATCTTTTTTTCCCCTACAATAATAACAAGTCTAAATGAAGAATCCAATCCTAAAAGACTTGTCTATTTGGTGGGAGATCCTATTAAACTTATAAATCACACTCATATGTGAGGTTTCTTGAAGTTTATGAGGCTCATATCGAGGATCATCACAAGTGAAGTGTGATTTAAGTTCAACGGGCTTTCCATTTCAACAAACTAGTATTTTGAGATGGACTCTTTTTTTTTTTAAACTTCTAATCATAAGAAATGTGTTTTTATTGAGAGGCCAAATTTACGAAAATAGCTACCCACTAAATCTTTTGACTGGTAAAAGGCTGTACGAAATTATGTGGTTTGTAGATTTATAATAGTTCAAGAGGGTATAATTGAAGACATGAAAGAAGTACAACAATGTCTTTGACTCTTTATTACAACATATAAAAAGAAGCAACGGATCACATATAATATGCTGGTCTTTTGAGATCAGCTCTCTCTTTTAACTTGCACACATCATAAGCTAAAACACATTAAAAGTAAGTATGACTAAACATGCGATATCCCACAATCAACAAGCAAGACAAAGTTGTTGCCACTACGCCACATGACCATTGACTTGATACCAACATCAATTGAAGACATGCATGAAGGAAAACAATATGTCTTGGACCAATTATCACATAACACAGAAAGGAGCCATATTAATTTATTGAAGTACACAAGGACAGCAAATCAAACCTAGACGCCAAACTAACATATGTACGCAAGCACAATTGCATTATGAATTCTTCATCAAGATATCTCACTTCAATATCTGGGGTCCTTCATCACCACTGTCCCTTGAAATGAGAATAAAAATGAAGTTGAGATTGAGCTAAACATAAAAGGAATAAAGACAACTCCTCTTTGTCCTTATTACATGATATCTTCTGAAAGTACTAATTTAGTCCCAAATATAAATCGTCAACAAGGTCAGTAACTATTGCTTTTTCCATTTTACCCTTATTATTAATGTAGGAGGCAGTAGACAGGTGAGAGACTATAGAGTACTTACATATTCACTCTGTTCATTTTTATAAGAAACATTCAACCAAATCACGTTGAAAAAAAGTTAGCTAAAATTAATGAGTATAATTAAATGGGGAAAAGGAAAATCCAAACATATTCTAAATGTCTCTTATAAATAGGAACAAACCATATGCCATAGATGTTATTTACCAAAAAAAACAGAGAGAGAGAGAGAGAGAGCGGAGGGAGAATATAACATATTTGAACAATAATATTTTTATTATTTTTAAATCACATCATTTAAAAAGGGGTGAAATGCCACCAGACGGAAAAATAAATTCTTAATGGTCAAAATATATATTTACAAATACTCTGTCTTATTTATAAGTTACAACTAACCAAATTATGTAGAACAAAATGTTGGTTAAAATTAATTAAAAATAATAAAATTTTCAAATATGTAATTTTTTTAAATATACTCTTATTATGGAGAGAGTAGGTGAGAGAGAATTAATTTTCAAACATGTATTTAATGGGGGATAAAAGCAAAAAAAATATTAAAATTTTAAACAGAAAAAGAAAGTGTAACTCGTGTGTAAAACTGGATTTATCCTAAAGAGTGTAACTTATATATAACATGGATTGGAGTAGTTTGATCTTCAAAACAGTCTATATTATTGATTGCATAAAATAATCAAATTCTTAGTACAAATATTGAAAAAAGCACGCAATAATTATAACTGGTTTATGTAATTCTTGAAAAAAAGAAGAATAATTAACCTGATAATAGCGGGAAAACGAGTCATGCTGATGATGCTTAGGAACCTTTGGAGCCTCCACCCCTTTTTATAGAGTGCTTGTCTTCAGAGCATGAGTTTTTTGTGCTTTTAGAAGTGTTCTTCTTTGACTTATCTTGACCGATAGCGTTGTTATTATTACGCTGTTGGTTTTGATGATGAGCAGCAGTTGAGGTTGCAGCAGGTTGAGGAGGAAAAGGACCTGAGATGCCATGTAGGTTTGAACTACGGTCATTTGTAGGCTGTACTTCGGATTGAGAAGGTTCATTAGCACGAAATTGGCTCGATATCCTAACTGCGGTTCGAGTATGGTTTCCTGTAGTTTGTTCTGATAAAAGAGGAACATTTTGGTTAGAACCAAAAATGTCCTGGGTAGTTAAGTACCTAGTAGCGTCATTTGATGACGGTTGGGAATATTGATAATTTTGATTTGCAGTAATAACCTGGCCGATGTTTTGGATTGGTGCTGTTTGGGATGGATTAGGAGGAGGTTGCTTTGGATGATCATGGCCTTTAGGATGACGATTGTCATTAGGTTCCATAGTGCTACTCCAAAGAAGAATGGAGGAATGTGAAGGACATTCGGAAAACAATTGGACTTATATTAGCAACTTGTATGTTGAAGGTTCGCATTTTCCAAAAGTTATTTTTCAAATATATATTCTTCAAAATCACATTTACCACCTTTTCTATTAGAAGCTAGTCTCAAAGAGCTATTCCAAACATAAGACCAGAGGATTATTCTGTATTAAAGAAAAAATATGAGTAGTTTGGTTTAATGTGGGTGTTAAAAATTACGTTTAACTAGTTTTAATTCAGTTATTGATTCCCATGCCAACTATATTTTAACTACAGCTGTCGACACCTTGGTGATGAATTTCATTAACATTAAATTCTTTCCCTGCATTCACGTTAAAAGTGCATGTGCAACTCAACTCGGCCTCTTCCAAGTGCATCGGGAAGTTAAAGTCTTTTCTTGGTGAGAGGATCAATGGTAAAGCATTGAAATTATCTTTTAAGCCCTTGTTTAACTCGATTTTAGATGTTGACTTCTAAGTTTATTCAAGAAGAAATTTCTAAATGCACATGTGCTTTTATTGATGATGTAGCTCTTTTAGTTTACTCATGAAAAAAAGATTAACTTAAATTACGGAAAAGGTCTTTGGAGTTAAAGAGTTTTCGCCTTAATAGAAGTTAGAATATAAGCATTGCAATTTTGACAAGAGATTAGTTAAAAGTGATCTAGAAGTTAAGATGTGTGATCAAATCATTTCACAAGTGATCCAATTCAAATATTTGGTATCAATGATACAAAAAGATATTGAAATTGATGAGATGTTACTCACAAAATTTAAGTTTGGTGGTTAAAAAGGAGAAAGCTACTGGTGTAATTTGTCATTGGAAAGTACCTAATAAGGTATAAAGAAACTGAATGTTTAATGAGGATATTAAGATAAATATATAATCATACAAAAAAATATTCAAATCAATACTCTCTTTGACCCACAATATAAAGTCACTTTTAAAAGATTTCTTCACTCCACAATACAAGTTACCTTTAAGGTAATTAATGTTTTTTTGTCGATTTTTGATGGAAAAGTCTTTCCATTTAAGATAGATTTAATGAGTTAATTACCTTTGATGAAATATTATTTGAAAAGAGCATATACAAGAAAGAGTTTAGAAAGCATCTATCGAAGAGCAAATATTATAAAATCATTTGAGATGGTCCATATATATATATATATAAAAGGACATTGTAGGTGCCAGTCGTAAAGAGAGTAAATCAAATAAAACACTTCATAAAATTATTAAGTATATAACTTTTTGGTTACCAATTTATTTAAAAATTTAAGTGTTATTAAAACATAATAACATTGTCTAATCGATATATTCAGTTTCATTTAGTGAAATAATGCTAATTATCATGGAGTTGTTACTAAACTTAATCTAGATTAGATATTCAAATATCAACTAAAAATTATTTAGTTTATCATTAATTCGTCAACAGGTGTGTTTTATATTGAGTGTACATGTTGAAAACATATGAGAGAGAGAGAGAGAGATTGGATGTAAAGGGGTTTGCTATAAATGTTATATTTTATGTTAATATAGATATTCATTTTGAAAATAATGAATATATATCATGATTTAAGAATCTCAACAAAAAAGAATTGAGATTACTGCAAATTATTACTTTTAAAAAACAAACAAAAGGGATTGCTGAAGGAGGCTAACACTTAGGCTCTCCTTGAACTTTGTTGTATTCTTTCGAGTGATGTTGTCAGTATTATTGAAAAAAGCAAACAAACAAAAGGAAGAATATTCTTCTATTCACATGCATATATAAAAATGTACCCCACGTAAGATGCATGCATATAGTCTGAATTTGACATATAAAATTACCATTTTTTGGTCCCTCTTGCTCTTTATTAAGAGTGTTTCTTCTTTGCGTAAGAATGAGATGCACAAATAAAAATTATACAAGGGACAGTTATAATGTGATCCAAAATAATTTAATAAGCCAAAAAATTTCAAAAACAAGTAAGCAATATAAGATTATTGTTATTTCATATACTAGAACAATCCAACTTATCATTGTATGCTTTTTCATTTTATAATATTTTTAACAATTGATTATTTTATTGAAACCTTATAATAATTCTCCTAGAATACAATGATCAGGCCTTGTAAAATTACATGGTTGAAAAGTCAACCTAAAACCAAACACCGCCCCCCAGTCCCAAAACGACTGTCGCTTTCAAATTGTAATGAATTATTTTTTAGGTAATAATTGTAATGAATTATTAATTGTTTAATGATAGGCGAATAATCCAAGTGCATTTAATAATTTATAAATCTTAGTACAGAGGTAGTATCTTGGTAAACTATTGTTAAATTTTACCACTGCTCTATAATTTATGTGAATAACTTTCCAATCTATCATAGATAACTCTAAAGCAACAATCATTTAAAATGGATCAACTACCCTCCATAAATACTCCATCCTATCCTTTTTATAAGATTCTTTTAACCAATTATGGTCTAAGAAATCAATTAATATAGCTTAAATTAATAAATAGGTTAGACATAATTTTTTTTGGCTAAAGGATAAATTTGCCTCGGAAGTATCCATGGAGTTGCTTCAGAAAGTGTAGAAAATGATGCAATGTCACACAAACCTTAACGGATGCAAACGGTCAACTAAAATTTTATTGAATCAAACAAAATTATTTAATAGTCAAACTTAATCCCTTTAACAGATAAAACAATATTGCACTGTTTCTACACTTCCTAGGTAAATTGTCTCTAAAAAAACTTTTGGATAATCGGTGCAACATCGTGTATACTTCCAAAACAAATTTGCCCTTTAACCCTTTTTTAATCCTATGGATGCCCTTATTTATAAGGTGCAGGTGAGAGAAATCTTATAAAAAGTACAAGAGGGAAGTAAATATATTGCAATTAAACCCTTATTTTGTTTTCGACTTGCGTTCATTTATTTGAGGAACAAGTTGGAAGATCCGATTATTGAAATCATGATTCAGATACATTAATTTATATTAATGCAAGTACAGTTGACTTGGATAATTAAATGTGTGTGATTAGTCTTCACCGAATATGATGGTCGACTTCATATTCAAACCGCACGTAACACATGGCATGGTGGATCACAAGAAGTGAAACAATCATAAAACCGAAGTGTTAAATATATATATATATATATATATCAATGTATTTCATTTTATTAAAAAAACAGACTAGACACTTAAAAAAACTTTCATTTTATTATTAAGTATTAACTATATATAGTGAGATATCTTTTTTGTTTGGCAAAAAAAAAAGAGATATCTTTTTTGGCAAAACCACATATCGTTAGATCTAATGAAAAGATTTGATGTTTATGAATCAAAAATCAAGGATTCAAGCCTTGTAATTGGAAAAAAAATTGTGACTATAAATTTACTCCTTTTGCGAATATAAAATTATCTGAATCTTGATATATAGTATAAATTATAAGATGGCTAATTTTTCTATCAAGTTAATAGGTTGTGCGTTTTTAATTATCAATATTACAGCGAGGAAGGTACAAATCCAGCTATGGGTTATTTGTTCTGTCTCCTTCCTAAATGACAAAAAGGGATATAGAATTATTTGACAGTCTTGAAGATTCTGTGTGCGTGATGTAGCGTAATAAGAGTTCTTCTCATTGGATAGGCCAGTTTTTATTACATGGGCATATTATCTCATCAAGCCAAGTACAAGCAAAATTAATTTTAATTTTCTCTGTATTTAAATAAAGGTTTTAAATTGATTTTAGTAAAAAGATATATGTATTTAAAAACAAGAAAAAGATTGTTTCCTATTTATAAGTCATACCATTAAATTTTTCATATAAACATATAATTTTAAGATTTTTCTTGATTATAAGTGCTCAAAACAAAAATGTGATAAGCGATATATGCATATATGTTGTTGTACACACGTTTTTCTCTAAATTAAAAAGTGTAGCAATAACTCTTATGCTCGGAATTGCAAGCACAAGCTTATTAGACAACCATTAGACAACCTCAAAATTGCCAAAAAGGCAACAACTCATAACGCGTATTTAGAAAGTAATATTAGTAGAGAAAAAATCAAGTGTACCAGAGCAATTTATAACAATGAAACATGGATAGATAATAGGAAAAACAACACAAATATGCCCAAATTCAGCAATCCAAATTAACATGTCACTAGATATTTTGATGGTACTTTCACCAACGTTAGCAGCAAAACAATGTTGCTGTCGATAAAGGAGCTCAAGCCATTAAAGCATTTTTGGGTGACTACTATACTGTAGGGTTGCATAGTGCTTTTTTTCCTTCAAGGTTTATGTTAATTTCTGTACGTATTTTTTAAAATAAAATATAATTATTATTTTTATTATAGTGTTTACTATTTAGTATGTTTTGTATTATTGAAGACAATGAAGCCCTATTGCTTGGTGAATTGAAAAACATGGTATGTGATATTTTGTGTTCGGTGCAATTGCACCATTTAATAAGCCTTTTGATACCACTTAACAAGCCTTTTTTGTTCGAACCTGTTTGGGAACACGGTGGAGAAATACTTTTATGTAAGTCAAGACAAATATGTGAAGGAGATTATCTCGTTTTACGGAAAAATAGTGTTGAATAGGCTTTTGGGGCTCCAGAAGTGTTGACAAACAATTGTTGGGTCTTCTGATAGGGATGGACATTTGGTTTTCAATTAAAACATAAAAGAACTAATGACATGTTTGGTATGCTGGAATTGGACTTATGAAAATGGAAATGGAATTCATTTACATGCTTATGTATGTTTACTACAAAGAATTGACTATGCAAATTAAAAGTTCATGATTTCACCTAAAAAAAGTTCATGAACATGATAGTTATATATAAGAGCAACTTAGTTCATGAACTTTTAATTTGCATATAAATCACATTTGATATGTTAATACTTATATTAGTATTAAAAGTGGCAATTATCAACCAGTCACATCTCCGTGTATTAGATTAAATATTATATCAGTATATTGTGCATTTCAATAAACCAACTCATCTTTGTTAAAAAAAATAAATCAACTCATCAAAATTTTTTGGGTAAAAAATATTTACTATATTGTACTTTAATATATATGTGTGTTAATCCCATAATTACTCTTGAGCAAAAAAATCCCATAATTAGTTCTTCAGGAAAGAATTAATAAATAAAAATATTTCAAAATAATCAAATTTGCTATATATGTGTATTTTGTAGAATCAGAAGAATCATGCGATCGCTAATAGATTTATCTTTAATTCTCTATCATATATAATTGTTTTTCTTTGTTGATCATGAAATCTTCTTTTATGAAATATAGAATAAATGACTCACTATTTTGACCCACTTATTTTTATTAATAATAGGTTCAAACTATTATTTTAAAATAATTAATAATAATAGATATATTGAATTTCAACACATGGCAGAAGGGCAAGGGCTAGGGTTGCTTGTAAACTTATACTTTGAATTGAATATGAGTTTATTTGTATTTTTTTTCGTGCTTGTTAGGCTATTGATCTTTTCAAAATTGAAATGACCAAAGAAGAAATTCAAATTCATCAGTTGACCTGTATTATCCATTCTTATATGTTATCATCCTTTAAAATTGTATTCATTAGAAACCATATAGATAACAATATAAAAGAAACAATCACCATATCAACGAACAGAGAGATGTGAAAAATATTCACAAACAAGGCACTGCAAAAAAAATATTTTAGATTAGGTTGAATAATTAATACGTGAAGAGATATTGTGATATCAACTAGACCTACATGACTCTAATCATAAAGGTTATTGTTGACCGGAAGGTATTGGCATAGAAAAAACTGCTGCTTGAAAGCTTTTTATAGCTCAATGCCGTTCATGTTTTAACTCCTATGAACGTTTGATCAAGAAATTTGCAGACTTTTTTTTATCTGAATAGTACTGTACTGGTACTAGTCAATGTCTCAAAAAAGGTAAACAATTAGAGTCTGGGAATCTTATTATTCAAAGTTAGTACTGTACTGGTATTATTCAAAGTTAGACAAATAATCCCAAAAACCTCACTCGGAGACATGGAAGAATCAAAAGACAATAACAAGAAAGAAGGAGACGAAAGAATCAAACTAAATCAATCACCATAACCACACTGATTTGATATCCAAAAAAATGAAGGAAAAAAATTAATCATATGATACCAAAAAATTGAACAAAAGATTCAATCTCCCCATATACCACTGCCGATGGATCTGATGAAAGCATGATCCCAATGATCTAGTAAAAAATAATTTAGGATGCTCTCGCAAGTAAACATCCTTGATTTTTTTATTTAGAATACTGGACACAAATATCTTTTTGGACGCACATAAAAAAAATTTCATAGCGCTTGATATATACCATGTAAAATACTCTAAGGTGATGAATACACTTAAAAAATACTTCAAAATAATGGAAGATCCTTAACTCAAATTAAAATTATATGGATCGAATTGCACCAAATCAAATTATAGGGCTTTGGTTCTTTAAATACGAGAGAAATGAAGAAATGGTGACGAGAACAATGATATAGAGAGAAAAAATAAAAGTTTGGAAAAGTCGTAGTGAAAAAAAAAACCACTTCTATATTGTTCAGCCACATATTCCACATATATACAAGACACAACGCCATCTATAATTGGAAAAGTGGATAAGCCCTCTTTAATTAAGGCATATAACAAGTGAACTCTGATCTCTTGGACTGTAATACAGGACTAAGTCCCAATCATACTCCATCGTATTCCTAATATGAAACTAATATGTTCCTCCATACACGTGTATGGAAACTCCCTAAACAAACAAGGATTCAAGTCAGCATTCATATGTAAGGGGAAAAAAAAGGAATTCATTGTGTAATATTCAACCCTTTTTCCCTTATCGGATCCATTTTCTGATTTAGAACAGCCAAGGTTTCAAGTCCCTAAACAAACAAGGTTTCAAGTCAGCATTCATATGTAAGGAAAAAAATGGAATTCATTGCTGTAATATTCAACCCTTTTTCCCTTATCGGATCCATTTTCTGGTTTAGAACAGCCAAGGTTTCAAGTCCCTAAACAAACAAGGATTCAAGTCAGCACTCATATGTAAGGGGAAAAAAAATTGAATTCATTGATGTAATATTCAACCCTTTTTCCCTTATCGGATCCATTTTCTGGTTTAGAACAGCCAAGGTTTCAAGTCCCTAAACAAACAAGGTTTCAAGTCAGCATTCATATGTAAGAAAAAAAAATGGAATTCATTGCTGTAATATTCAACCCTTTTTCCCTTATCGGATCCATTTTCTGGTTTAGAACAGCCAAGGTTTCAAGTCCCTAAACAAACAAGGTTTCAAGTCAGCATTCATATGTAAGGAAAAAAAATGGAATTCATTGCAGTAATATGCAACCCTTTTTCCCTCATCGGATCCATTTTCTGGTTTAGAACAGCCACTATAACTCATATGCCTAACACACCAATCCTCTGAGTTCCATTTCCTTTTAACGTGAAAAAAATCGATCAAACATCATCCACTCCAGCTCAGCCCCAAAAGAAAACTACACTCATTTGCTCTCGCAAGTAGATATCCTTGATTTTATCCCCTGGACCCAACTTTCGCTGATTCATACACAAACATTTTTAGTTGAAATGAAAAATTAATACTTACTATCTTTGTTTTGGGCGTTGAATTTTTCAGACGATTGATGGATTCAACTATACAAGAGAAAAATACTGGAGCCGGCATAGCTAAATCCTATTTGACCATAGGCAAAATTAGAACTTTTAAGACAAGTAGATATTATTAAATTAACGTAAGATCTAATTAAAAAGTTGACTTTATTTTTAAATGTAAGACATATTTAACAAATTTTTTAAATTACCGAATTGATACTCCATCAACAATAATTAAGTAAAAGGAATGGAGGGAGGGAATTGAGAAAATTATTAACAATATTCTAAAATAGACTTTTTCTCTATTATATTTTGAACTTCAATTCTTAGTATAATTCAATCCCCTTCATTCTTCTTGATCCACAATACTCTGCCCGGGTTTTGAGATCCCTTACTATGTGGAGAAAAACCCAATGGTTGAAGCCCACTTGTGTCTCACTTAGATAATTGGAAAGAGGGCAGATTAGGTCATGAAGGGGGAGATGTCTTATTCAGAAAAAGACGGGCATTTGAGAGTAAAGAAGAAAGAAAGTAATTTTCACATGTTCACAAGACAGATTCGGTAAAACAGAGTTTGTGCATTCGTTAACTGTTCGATCTGATTGAGATATAATCATTATGTTAATGAAATATTGCTGATTGATGATAGGTTAAATAAATATCTTCGTCTTAAAAAGGAGTAATATCATACGGGAGAGGCCCATGATGGGATGGGCAAAACTCAACACAGATGGATCATCAAAAGGACAATAAGGTATAGCAGGATGTTGGGGATTGCTAAGGGAGAGTAGGCTTGTTTGGAACATCGTTTTCAAAAACCAAACGCAAGTTCAATAGTATTTTTTCGCAAAACAAGATAATCTCCTCCACATATTTACCTCGGCTTACGAAAAGTACTTCTCTACCGCGTTTCTAAATGAGTCCAATAATTGAGAAGGGTATATTAGCCCCATACTATTCAGTATTCACCCAAATAAAACAGAAGGAAATGGAATCTCAACCGTATGTCAAAAAAAAATCTCAACTAATTAAGAAATAATAATTACCTAACATAATTAATTTCACCTCTGTTAAAAGTGCAGCCTCCATTTGAATTTTGGTACTTGGGCTTGATTCAATTTGGATTTTCCCTAAATTCCATTCCATCGCTTTAATTCTAAAAACCTTTTTCTTTTATTTTGAATTTTGTGGATTAGTCCGCGTCTATCTCTGCCCTAATCAAAGGATTGGAAACTGGTTGAAGTGTTAGTGGCTTAAATCAAAATCATGTAGTCAACTCAAAATCTTGGTCATTGAAATAACACATTTAATTAAAATAAATAAAACATTTTATATATAACTTTGAATTAAGTAATATTTTTAAATATAAACTATATTTGTAAGTAAGTAGAATATTTGCATGGTTGGTTTATGGGTGTAAACCTATATAAGCTCGTTTGAACTCAAAAGTACTTATGAATTCATCAGCCATTGGTGCATATTCAACATACTGCCTATGCCTAAGCATTTATTCAACTATAATAAAATTTAAGTATAAATACAGGGAGAATCCGGGATAAATCTTCCATTTGAAAATTAATTGTGGAATATAACTTTTTAAATTGTGCAATTTACCTTTTACATTATGTAACTGAGTTTCAATGTTATGTGTAGCTGACTTTCCTTATATGCAATTGAGATTTCACAATATACATTTGAACTTCCATAATGATTCAATGATGGGTCCCATCTCTAATTGATTTCCCAACGAAGAATTTATCCAAATTCTTTCAAATATTTATTGCATTCCAATTTTTTTTTGTGAAAATCTCTTAAAAATACATCATAAATTCTCAAATTCCAAAAAGGTGGTGCTAATATATGCAAGGACATGGTGGGGAGAAGTTAGAGTGACGGTGAAGGAACATAATGGTGGAAAGAGAAGACTTGAATAAGGAAAAAATCAAGGTTGTCAAAACCGGACCGGTGACTGAACCGGACAAGGCAGTGAGTTAAAGGTCAATGGGTCAGACCGGAGTCAAACCGAGGGTCAGACCGGTGAGAAATAAAAAAATTAAAAAATAAATCTCATCATACATTGACACAATCAAACTATCCAAAATTAAAAATTACAAAGACTAAGTAGTAAATTCCATTATTAATAAAATAATAATTAACAAATCAATCATGTACTTGTATGTTATCTATTATCCAACATTATTTCCAGTTTCAAAATATTCATCATAACAAAATATTAACATATAAATATGGGAAAAGCTTCTTTTTTATTTTTAACTTTCAAATTTGAAATTTTAATAAATTTATCCTTTTTCTAAAAAATAATTAAAAAGATGAGTGTATAACTAGATACAGACGTGACAGTAGGCATGTGTGGGGAAGGGGTTATATTTTCTAATGTTTTTACCTTTCAAATTTTTTAAAAATTAAGTATTTTAATTTTTTTAAAAAAGGAAACAGGGTCGACCCAGCAAACCGGCCGGGTCAATCCGATTTGACCCCAACCCGGGGTTATTCAACAAACTGGACCGTACCATAGGCCGGTTCGTCGGTTTCTGGTCCAAACCGGCTGGTCCAGTCCGGGTTTGATTACCATGGAAAAAATAGAAAAGAATGAGAAAGGACAGTTTCACCTTTTACATTGAATATAATTTTGATATTTCAATTTCCTACTTTCTCTCCAACATGTCCTTACATATATGGCACCACCGTTTTGGGATTTTATAATTGATAAGGTACTTTTAAGAATTTTCCCTTTTATTTTAAATTTCTTTTTATTCTAGGCCAATCCCTTAAAAATACATTTTCAATTTGCAACTGTAAAAAAGTTACCATCAATAATGAAAATCACATACTCCTACACATCGATCGAACAGGGATTTGAGAGTGTTGCTAATTTTTACAATTTCACCACTTAATTCAAAAATAAAAAAGCTAAGTCACTTTCAACAACGACACTACCGCCGGCCAACCATCAGACCTCCTGCATCGGCTGCGGCTCCCACCATAGGTTGGCTGCAAGAGCTTAGCACCATCGATAGCAGAGTTTTGTGATTTACTGCTTTTATAAGAATTGTGCAATACTCCAAAAAAAATAAATAATATTGTTAACCTTTGAATTTTTTTGATAACCTACAAATTCTTTTTATCATTGATCGGTGGCGGTTTTGCCTCCATACAAGTTTTATGTTTTTGTTCATACATTCAATTTTATTTAAATTTCTAAACTTACGTTTATATACAAAATAAAGTGAAAGAAAATAAAATATGACTCCTTGTTATGACATGACATGAGTATTTTTTTAAGGAAGAAATGTGAATGCCCAAAAATTGTGCTTCCAAATTTGAGCTGTTAAACCCATGCAAGTAAGATCCAAGATTCTAAGAAGGTTGAACAACAATCAGCATGTAGTTAACTACATGGGACATTCGCAGTATTCCAAAAACCAAGAAGGGCCATTGTAAAGATTCAACCTAGATGAAACATCACAATCATAAAGAGCTGAAGATTCACATGAATCAAATTGTCCATGAGCCAGATTGAAACTGGTCTAAGTCGTCTAATACGGAATGCTTGTAGGGCCCCGAAAATACTCCCCACATGAAATGTTGTTAATATGTAATGAATAAGTGGAAATTTTAGGCATGAAAGTACCATCAATTGTACTGACACTGTTGCCATAGCATATATGGCAAGAAAGATCCACCACCCTCCGCCACCACAGTATGTAATGTGTGTGCCGCTTCAAATGTCAAGGTCGATCATGAGGAGCATAGCTACGAAGAGAGACCATGAACTTTCTAGGTAGGGACTTCAGAAATGCATGTTCTGCAAACCTTGAGGTGAGGAAAGAAAGGAAGATTGTAAATGATATCGAAGATGAGGCCAGCGCAAGAGCATTAAATCACTACTAGAAAATTATAGTTTAGCGAGGAAAATTAGCGACGACTTTAAAATTCCTCTCTAAATAACTAAATTAGCGAGGAATTTAGTGGTGAATAGTAAATTCCTCTCTAATGACTAAATTAGTGAGGAAAATTAGCGATGACTTTGATGTTCCTCTCTAAAATACTCAATTAGCGAGGAAAATTAGCAACGACTTGGATATTCCTCTCTAATTTTTTAAAAAATAAATAAAAAATTAAAATATATATTAATAATATTATTTTTTAAAAAAATCTTTTTAATTTTTTTACCAGTCCCCCCCCCCTTCTCATTCCCATTTTGCTCAAATAAATGTAGGCCATCAGTTGAACACTCATTCCTCATCTGTACCCCCTCCCCCCAAACCCTAAGTTCATTTTCTATGTCTCCTCAAACGCTCCTGCCCCTATCCATTTCGTTGCCCAGGTCCAAGCTCGTCACTTCGTCGCACGAATCCAGCCCCAGCTCCGTCGTCCTGTCTCCATCCGTCCCTGTTCGTCGCGAGCTCCCTTCGCGTGACCAGCTCCAGCTCGTCCATCCTATTCGCGAGATCAGACCTGCCGCCTTCCATCTGTACCTGTTCGTGTAGCGTGCCCAGTTCCAGCTCCTTCTCGGTCCGTCGTGAATTCCAGTCCTGTCGTCGAGCTCTGGTGTGTTAATGACTTGACTAAAACCTTGCTTTACTGATTCTACTCTTAAATCTTTGCTGGCTGTCAGTATGCTTTTCTCGTGTGTTAATGCTTGCTTTGGATTTTTGATGTGGGTTCCCGGATGGCATAAGGTTTTTGTGTTCATTGACAAACAATATGAAGTTGATCTGGTGTTCTGTTTTATGCTTAAGGCCAAAGTCCGCACTTTTGGTTAGGAATTACGATGAAACGCTTTTTGTTCTGAAGTTGTCGCACTTTTTGTGTCCATAGGGTTTGGTTCTGCTTTGAACATTGAAACGTTTGTTGCTGCGGCTGAGAAAAGAGAAACTCCCATTGAGGTGCTCTGCCCTATTCCTTATTCTGTTCCTTTTGTGTTTTGCATTGAAATATATTATTCATCTGGATGCTTAAATGTCCCACTATCTAACTATAAGGATTGTCATAGGTTTTGAGCTTTTCTTACTGCTGTCTGCTTTAGTTTTCATTAAATTACTTTAGGTCTGTGATTATTTGTTCATTCATTGTTTCTGAATCTGTCATCATAATGAATGAACAAAATATCATTCATAATTAACAAAATGAATGATATTTGTTCATTTATTAGTTACCTGCCATTCTCAATGCTTATGAAATCTATAAAGTTCTTCCCCATCCACCTGTTAATTCCCCAACTGATGAAGGAGATGGTGAGTTCACATGTTTATTTTTTTTAATATATATGTTCTAAAGTCATTAGGGTGAGCCTTTGAGAAACAGCAAGGTTGACAGCATATGTGACATGAAGATCACAGGTTTAAATCTTGGCAATGATCTCTCCACATGAGAAGGCTGTGAACATCGTTTGATCCGCAGACCCTATATTGTGGGAGCCTTGGGTTCTGAGATGTCTTTTTTTTTTTACATGATTTAATGTCTTCAAGTTAAGATAATGACTCCTAATTTCTACTGGGAATAACAGTTCCTGCTATCCAAGACATAAAAGGTCCGTATAGTATCAAAAGAATTAGTTGGCAAGGAGATCCATGCAGGCTAGAGGCTTATAGATGGGAAGGTCTCACTTGTAGCAAGAAGGGCACTCCAAGAATCACTTCAATGTGAGTAGAAGATAATTTCTTATCTTTTAAAACTGCCATGATATGAATATATAAAAAATATATAGAGTTTATCTTATGAATGCCACATTGGGGAAGTTTAACAAATGAAATATTGTTTATATCTTTAATGAGCTCGTATACTCAATAGATTTGTCTTTTGAGATTGAACTTTATGTTTATAACGAAAGTGTTTCTTTCCTAAAGATTCCAAGGGACTCTTTTTCATAAGTCCTATGGGAAGGGTTATTTCGGATGAAATTCTGACAAATTGATCTTTCTTTTCTTCATTGCTTTTGCATGATTACAAAGCAATAATTAAAACCCTTCTTTCTTAAACTGATATGATATGGACTTGGGAGCTTTTGTGTCCGAGGTTACTGTAGAGGATGGAACTACAATTGATCTAATTGGTAATTTTCACATTCTGGCATTCTCTAGTTTTTGTTTGCTTCAGCTTCTGCTTGCCAAAGGTGCCAGTCTAAATGCTGAAAATGCAAAAGGGTATGTATTCAAAGTTTCAGCCTGTCTAACTATTTGATTTTAAAAATTAAAGTATTTAATCTTTAGGGGTGTTCTTTTCCATATAGATTATTAAAGAGTACAATTGTTGGAAATTTATAAGTAATATTCATGAAGTACAGGTGATTTTCCTGGCAAAGAGATTGAAATCCTAATGATATTCCTTTTGAAATCCCAATGCTTGGATCCCCAAGCTTCCCAATGTACAAAACCTAATGAATCATTACTTGTTCCAATGGAAAATATAAGAGTAGCCTGTATAATAAGCGAGGGTAGATGGTGGTTGGAGGAGATTAACCTGCCTGAAAGCATTACACATCAGATTAGGGGGGTAGGAATCCCAAGACCAGGGGTAAAAACCCTTCCAGATCAGATGGCATTTATTCTGTTAAGTCGTAAATGTACAGCAATAATTGTATAGGAAGGATTAGTTTTATGATGCATTGAAACTTAGTATCCTGTATGTACTGAAAATAGGAAGGATCTCATTGATGGAAATTTATCTTCTTTCATGAAAGCTGGAATTAAACACTGGATGCATAGGAAACCATGTTATTTTGAAAAGAAGTACCAAGTTAATTTTCTTAATCTGAATCTTTAGATATGAATGTGTGTGTGACAACCAGAATAGTTCATAGCAAAGAAAATAAAAGACAACCAGAATAGTTTTGTTCTTTTGAGTTGAATGGTCTTTTTTGAAGGTGTCCAGCCCATTTATAGATTGCCTTAGACCAAAACTTACCTTCATTCTAAATACATAATCTGAATCTGTTTTCTCTTTGAAATTTATAATCTTTTTGCAAGACCTTGTGCATTTAGCTCTAGCGCAATCCTAGGGGATCTAAATATTTAATAAACCATTGGATTTTTTTTAGGTACAGACGTTTTCTTCCAATCTGTTTCTTGAATGTCAGCTCATTTCATCTTTATGCAGATTTCTCTACTGATTTGCAAATTGATTGTAATATGTTCTTTTGAGTTCATTATGTCGGAATTTTTTAATTTTAATTTTCTTTTTTTTTTCCGTATCTGTGCTTTAGTTGTGTTTTAGGATGATTCCTTGATCTATTACTTTGTGCTTTCTTACTTCTGTAAAATTTATCCTTTTAGTTGAGCACTTTGATAGTTTAGAAGTTTAACTAATTCACCTTTTTTTCCTTTTAATATTATTCAAGTTTCTAGATTTTCATCATTTTGCTTTACAAAATTCCATTATTAAATTGTTTTAACTTGGGATCATTTTCATATGTGTTATAACTTCTCAGATTGCTAATCTGGTGAGAGCTTCATAGGTGTTGTACTTCTCTCCGTTTGGATAAAGTGGCTCAAGTATGGATAAAGGCAGCTGGTGGGATAAAGAAAAATCATGTTTATAGACTCGGATCACACTCTATCGAAGGAGTTAATATGGATCACATCCATATTGCTTAAAATCACACAATGATTGTATTATTTGGAGCTTCTAACTTTTGTATGTATTATTTTTTAACTGTAAGACTTTCATCAGACATTAGGATGTATGCTTATAGTTAAAGACATCGTATACTTGATATTACTATTTAAAATTTGATTTTCGGGTAAATTGTGTGATTGAATAGGGTGTTTATAAAACGTTTTTTTAAATGCGTAATTGATTTATATTTA
>JANTPZ010121971.1:0-39261 GCA_025593235.1 Vachellia pachyceras | reverse complement strand
TTTAGTAAAAGGACATTGCTTGTTTTCTTATTTGACTTGTTTGAAGGGTATTTAATGGGGTGCAGTTTATTCTGGAGGTATCGGGATTGTTTTAACTCGTGATTTTGAGTATAGTTTCTACAGAAGATAGCTGTGTGTGTGTGTGTACGCATGTATTTCGCCGAAATATTCCTCAGTATATATAACTCTCTTTTTATTATTACTATATAACTCTTATTTTCAGACGAGTGACACGCACGTATATATGGGGATTGATTTCATCACTTAAAATTTTAATTTCAAAAGTAGCATGCAGAGAAAGCTAGGTGGCACAGGAAAAGAAATGCAGACAAAACTAGGTGGCAACAACAAAAGGATTTGTGTACAGAACAGCCATGCAAATGCAAGCATCTATATGATTGGAATGACCAAAATCCTGATCTATTTATTCAGAGCTAAGGGATCATAGTACCAAAGAATCATCATCATCGTCCTTTGTCTTCTTACATTCCATGAATAGCCCTTCCTCAAGATACATGGCAAAACCCAAGCTTTCTGCTTCTGTGTCTCAAATTTTAGCCATAGCTATCACCATGGTTCTGTGTTTGTGCCTTCAGGGGAATACTGGCTTTGCTTTATCTTCCTCCTCCTCCACCGACCCGTTTGCCCAGAAACAATGTGACCGGGTCGAGAGGCTTCCGGGTCAAGAGTTTAATGTCCACTTTGCACATTATGCTGGATATGTCACAGTGAATGAGGAAGCTGGGAGGGCACTGTTTTATTGGTTCTTTGAAGCTGTCTCAGACCCTGACACTAAGCCTCTTCTTCTATGGCTCAATGGAGGTCAAAACTCAAAATCATTACTTCTTTATGTTGGTCAACATGTTTAATTTCCTTCATTTTACACTAGTTTTTCAAGGTTATGGAAATATATATTACATATATATGTCTTGTACGCAGGACCTGGATGTTCATCTATTGCTTTTGGGGAAGCAGATGAAATTGGTCCCTTTCGCATTAAGCCAGGTGGCAAGACCCTTTATCTAAATCCTTACTCTTGGAATCGAGGTAATTAATTAAATAAAGATGCAACAAATTACAAGGTTGTTAATATTTTCTTCAACCCCCATCATATATAGATTCTTCCCTCTAACTATTTTCTTTTTCTTTTTTGTTTTATTATTAGTTGCCAACCTTCTCTTTGTTGATTCTCCTGTTGGAGTTGGATTCTCTTATTCAAACACTTCCTCCGACATAAAGAACAACGGCGATAAGAGAACTGGTATGAGTCTCCATATGCTCCTTAATATAAGATTTAGTTTACTTTTATTGAAGAAATTAATGAATCTAAATACCCTACTTAAAAGTTATTTATATTTATCATTTCTTTTAATTTGTCTACCTTATAAATTGAAAGATAATTAAATTACATGCATGAATAAGTACTTTTAAGTAAGATATGCTGCTTCCTTAACTTCCTTAACAAAAATCAATTGGCTCTTATATTAAGGGTTGAATGTGGTATCTCATATACTTTATGTTTTGGAATACATATATGTGTGTGTGTGTGTGTGTGTGTATGCATGCATGCTACTCAAGTTCAATGTTACTTTATTGGCAGCTAAGGATTCTTTGGAATTTCTATTGAAGTGGTTTGAGCGTTTTCCTCGTTACAAGGGAAGAGAATTTTTTGTTGCTGGTGAGAGCTATGCAGGTAAGTGAAACTTCAAAATGCCTCTTTGACAGCATGAAATGGTATTTTCACCCTTTGACCAAATGCCCTTGACCTCACATCTATCAAATTATTCCTAACTTCCTTAGGAACTCAAAAGTCATAACTCAAATTCATCGGACCTATTAATAATTAGTCCTAAATATAATAGTCAATGGAAAAATTTGTTTTTGTCTTAAATGCAAAACCTTAGTCTACTTTATCTTTCAAATTTATAATTTTTTCCTAAACTTTCTCTATGGATTGCTATGTTAAAGGGAGGTTTTCATAGAGTGGTTCCAACACAGATAATTAAAAAGGTATTTTAGAGATATCAACACACATTTTTTTAATAAGTAATTGACTTAATTAATTTTCTCAATTTCTTAGAGTTAGTTATTTGACGCCTATAATCAGGAATTGAAGGGATTAATTTCTTTGCCTCAAACTTTCAATAAATTTTTTCCCTAGCGACTAACTAACAAGCAACAATAACCACAAGAAAGTAAAATTGATGAGACGAGATTGCATTTAGAATGTTTGGCTCCTTGATTCCATTTCTGGTTCTGATATCTTAAGCATGGATCAATTGCTGGACGTGTTTCAGGGCATTATGTTCCTCAACTAAGCCAATTTATTGTGAAGCACAACAAGAAGATAGACAAACAAAAATCCATCAATCTCAAAGGCTACATGGTATAGAATTTTTTTGTGTCCTCATAAGAATGATGATTCCTTGTTGCTGATATGCTTGTAGTAAATATAAATAAAATTTGTATATATTGCAGGTAGGAAATCCTCTAAGTGATGATTATAATGATCACAAGGGGGTTGCCCAGTTTTTGTGGGGTTCTGGTTTGATTTCTGATCAAACGTACGAGCTATTGAACCTGGAATGCAACCTCGACTCTTTCGTGCATCCCACAGATTCATGTCAGAAAGCATTAGACACTGCTGATGAAGAAATTGGCAACCTTGATCAGTACAGTATCTTCACTCCTCCATGCCCTTCTGATAATGTTACCCAAACAACCCTTCTGTCAAGAAGATCTCTTGTGAGTGTCAACCCACCCTCTTTTGATACTTAGGTTAGTTAATATAACATTTTTTTCTAAAACACCCTAACTATCTTCTTTATATTCCCCCCTCTCACGTAATTATTATTGAGAAAGTATCGATAGGGGCAATTTGAAAAGAAAAATCACAAAAAGTAGAAATAAGTCATATATTAAGGTTCGGAGGAGCACTACTGATTGATGATTGATTTGTTTGTTTTGTCTACCGGAACATTTTCATTTGCTCTTATTGAAATCGTTTTATCCTAATGAATATATTATAGTGAGCTTTTTTTTTCTTTGGCCCCATGAATAATAAAATAAAACTCATCCCAAAATTAATTAGATATGTGAGAACATGATAAATTAAATATTATTTATGGGACGTTTCTAGCTGGTAATTGTAATGATGTCTCATTAGAGAGTTGGGAGACTCAGAGCGCCGTACGATCCATGTTCGTCGAGGCACACCACTGTGTACTTTAATCTACCTGAAGTTCAAAAGGCTCTTCATGTTGATCCTGCTCACAAACCTCATCAATGGCAGACCTGCAGGTACTATTTTATTATTATTAGGGAAGCACTGAAGAGCATCTATATATTCCCCATAGGCCAACAAATGTTTCCAAACATTCTGACATGAACACAAATCTTAAGGAAGAGCTTAATTTCAGAAGACTAATCTGTGGTATGGGAACGGGGTTGGCAACTTCCTGGGTAGCTCTAAACCATGATACTTCACTTAGCCTTTTATCGGTCAGACTCTTCATAAGTAACCTCCTTTACAATCATTACGTGCTTTCACTCAAAACTAGCCATTGGAAGGAAGAGCCCATTGAACATATAAGTGCACTTCACTTGTAAGGCTCCTAGATGTAAGGACTTATGACACATTTCATGTGATTTATACAAATCTATCTTTATTTCTTTATTTATTAAGTGACATGAAATTTCCCCTTTTCATATGTTTAACTAGTAAAACTTGGCCGTTCTGTGCGAAGTTAGGGAACTAAAGGCTTACCTTACCATATATTGCACCATTATTCTTGTTCCTCTATATTCTACTTTGAAATGTAGAGATTGTAAAGTCTCTCTCTCTCTCTCTCAATGTTTATGCAGTGACGAGGTAGGGAAAACGTGGAAAGATTCTCCATTGACAGTGCTTGATATTTATCAAGAACTTATTCATGCAGGACTGAGGATTTGGATTTTCAGGTTTTTTAGTCTCCATTATTCAAACTTAAATCTCCCTCAATATAAGGTTATATATCTATATATATACACACTTGCATTAATTTCTACTCATGTTTGATTTTTCTTGTTTCATTTTGCCATATATATATATATATATATGTAACAGTGGTGATACAGATTCTGTTATGCCAGTCACATCCACTCGCTACAGTGTAAATGCTCTCAAGCTTCCAATCGTGAGCCCTTGGCGTCCTTGGTATGATGACAATGATCAGGTTTGTATCTTAAAAAAGTTTATGTAAAAGCATATACATATGCATATGGGGTTAAATGGTAAATTTACCCTTAAAATAGCTACGAAGTTGTATTGAGTGTCTGGAAGTTTTTTTAAGGGTAATGTTACCCCAAAAATATTGAAAACGGTGCAATTTCGCCTAGAATCATGTTGAGTTGTATTTACCACGTTAGATCATATGCCACATCATCCTTGTTAAAAAAATTCATAACTAACATTAAAAAAATTCATAACTAACATCCAAGCTCTGACTTTTGCCCTCAAACCAGAACATTACATAGTCTTCGTCCTGACGTCCCTCTCCTTCCACCCTCTCAACCTCTCTCAATAACTTACTACGCTCTCTCTCTCATTCCTCCGACTGCTTCCTCCACCACCGTCCTCATCGACTTTGCCACTGGCCTCTGCATCTCCCACTCCCTCTTCCTTCAACAAATCAGAAAAATATATAACTTTTTACTTGAATATCCAGATTTGTTCTGTAAATATTGTGCTTTCATAATTAGCCGATTATCTCATGGAATATTTAATTTAGCTACCCAACACATGGAATTTGAAGAAGCAAAAGTATAGTAATCGTTAAAACAGAGTCAGATAATGTAGAAGGCCTTGATCGATCAACCTAAACATCCTCTGGTAGCCTGAATCTCCTGGAAATCTACGTGGATACTTCCAAGGAAAATTTGCCCCATAACTCTATGCGTATGCTTATGTGTGTGTATTGAACGATCTAAGGGAGAAAGGCACAAAGAATCCCCTCAAATGAAGTGATTTGATTGTTGTAAAGTTCTGGAGGGACTGGTCAAATAAGAACATGAAATGACATTAGTATAACAGATATGAACTTTAACTGATCAATTGACGACGATAACTAAGGCAGTGACAACTTATTTCACGGAAAAAGAAACATAATTTCAAAATAGCGCCTAAGGACTTCGTAGGAATTAAATTTTGTTTCAATGGTGGTTGTGATCAGGTAGGAGGCTGGACAGAGGAATATGAAGGAGTGAGTTTTGTGGTAGTAAGAGGAGCAGGGCATGAGGTTGCTAAGCACAAACCAAAGCATGCTTTTGCTCTCATCACAGCCTTCCTTTCTGGAACTTCCATGCCTTCTTCTTCCCGTCATCATCACTCTGACCTTCTCACTGCCTCTTGAAATGAGATCTCTTTTTGCTTCACTTCATATGTCCATTGTTAAATGTCTTTTCTTTTCTTCTCTTTTTGGGTGAGAGAAAATCGAATGTACTTAATTGAAGGTAATAAACTCCAGAATCAGTACTGATCGAGTGTGCCTAAAACAACAGATCCTTCATTTGCAACCTTTTAGGCTGACACTTTGGCTATGGATTATTCTCCATCTGTATTTGTTGCCTTTCACAGGCTTCATGTATACCACTTATATTAATAATAATGAGTCTACTCGATAATCTCTTTTCCTAATTGTCTCTTGTCTTGTTTTTTTTTTGTTGCGGTTAAAGTTTTTTCGCCAACGATGAACATATGATATGAATCCAAAGAGAAAGGACAAACTAAAGCAAGACCACTAAACTTAACTAACATTTAAATTAAACGCACTACAACCCTTCATAATCAACGGCTGCATGCAACTGCAAATTTGTGTTGGGTGTTTGGAAATCTATTAGAAGAACGATTTTATGGATTCTGACATAAGTATGTGATAGAAGTTTTATCTCGACTTACGTGAAATGTGATCAGAAGTTTGTTCAGCCACCAAATTAGCTGCCTCAAGAATTCACATGTAAGAGTGATTTCTAGTTAGACTTCTTTTTATATGATTTCTAATTAGGTTCGTGTTAAAGTAAATGATATTTTCCATCAGAAAATCACATCATCATTCGAGGGGTGTAGTAACATTTAAAGTAATGATATTTTACCAACATTTAAAAATTCAATGAACTCAATCGGTAAATTTGGTGCTTCAACTCACGACTATGACTTAGCCAAATAAAACCCACGACTTTGATAACAATGCTTAAATGTATTACAGAGGATCAAAGGATTGAAAGTGTGATCTATTATTTCCAAAACACATTTTTGGTATACTTCATTTTCTTTTTTGCTTCATTCAGTGCCTTTTCAAGAGCCAAAGCCTGAGAATCATCCCATTAGTTGTCATTTATAACCATTATTTTGCAACCTGATTAATCATCTTCTGTATGTGCCTCAAGTCATGATGATTCATATTATATACAAGATATGCATCGTACAAACATTTATGTTTTAGTTACATGCATGGCTTTAAAGTGTGATCCCTATGATGAATCAAATATATACTTTTAAAGGTAATAAATCTTTTGACAAAAAAAAGGTAATAAATCAACATATTCACGTATCATTTAAATTTTATATACATTTAAGTCAACAAGATAATGTTCAATTATAATGGGTCCATTTAGGAATGCGGTAGAGAAGTATTTTTACGTAAGTTGAGATAAATATGTAAAGGAGATTATCTCGTCTTATGGAAAATACTGTTAAACATGCGTTTGGGCTCTCCATAATCGTTACCAAACACGATATATCATATGCCAACGTGTATGTTCTATCTCATCCCTAACATATTTGCTTGTGTGTGTCTATATATAGCGATACGCAAACAAGAATACAGTGCAATTCAAAGTGAGTTGCAAAATTCACCATATTTTCTCTCTCACAATGGCTCTTAGCAAACGCTTCTTCTCTATCTCTTTCACTTTTTTCATAGCCTCATTGTTCCTCTCAAGTTCTCTGCCTTTCAGTGCCTTGGCAGCTCCTGAAATATTAGATTACACTGATTATGACTTTCTTGAATTCCCTTTGAATTTGGAGTTCCTTGAAGCTGAGTTCTTTTTGCATGGCGCTTTGGGTGTTGGGCTTGACGCTGTTGATCCAAAGTTGGCCCAAGGAGGCCCATTACCAAAAGGGGCAAAATTGGCCAACCTTGATCCTCTCACTAGGGATGTTATCTTGCAATTTGGTTATCAAGAAGTTGGCCATTTAAGGTATCCCATATCTTTAAAACACAACCCTAGTCAATCAGTTAAATCAGTGAATCGGTAAATTAATCTTTTGATGAGTCCCATTAAAAGTTTTTAATCGGTTGATCAGGTTTATTTTATGCCTTCTTTTCCTCTTCTTACTAACCCTAGAATGTTGGTGTTTTGAAAATTAAAGGGAAAAATAATTCCATTAGATTTGTACTTTATTATGTTTTATTGTATTGTATGTGATTGTTGCATAAATTTTTTTTATACTTGTAGATTAATACATTTCTATTCCGTTATTATCCTTTTCAGGGTTATATATAAATATGTTGTACGTTAATTAAATTATGTTATTTTAATCATTATTGGATTGAATGTGTTCAATAACGCTTGTACCGTTGATCTTTGAATCACTGCTTCAATTAGTTTAATGACCAATTGGTACTTTATCTTGTGATCTCCATGATTAGACCTTCTCTAATTGAATATTTTCCTTCATGAATAATAATGATATTGAAAGTTGAATGTGTAAATATTGCAGGGCCATATTGAGCAAAGTGAAAGGGTTTCCAAGGCCATTATTGAATTTGAGCAGTGAAGTATTTGCTGGAATAATGGACAGTGCATTTGGGAAACCTCTGAATCCTTCATTTGATCCTTACGCTAATTCCATAAATTACCTGCTTGCCTCTTATGTCATCCCTTATGTTGGCCTCACTGGCTATGTTGGAGCAGCTCATTTGCTCCAAAATGCAACTTCCAAAGAGGTACTCTATTTCTACACTTCAAAATCAAAGTTGGTATTATTTATTCCCTTGATTCCTTAAATTTGCTCTTATTTTGGTTTTGGTCCCTCAAAATTCAAACCATAAATCTTGATCCATCAAATTTTATTATGTTTAAAACATTGATCCATATCATTTCACTCATTAAGGGATCAGAACTTATTTTGATTCTAATAATTGTGTGCAATAGCTAGTGGCATGACTTTTGGGGTAGAGTTAATACCAATATATTGTTTTCAAGTAATAGAATCTATTCTTCAGTTCAAAATGTAAGAGTCAATAGAAAAGTTTGTTTCAATTCTAAATATAAAATCTCAATCCACTTTATTTTATTTTCCCAAATCGTGCTGATTAATTACATATATTAAGAGTCTTTTCCATTAAATGAGCAGTTTCCAATGTAAATGATTAAACATATATATACTTTAGGAAAATCAATAACTGATCCAACTAATATTCTTGATCTCTGTATACGGACAGCTAGTGGCAGGACTTCTGGGGGTGGAATCAGGGCAGGACGCAGTAATCAGGACATTACTATATGAACACAAAGATGAAGTGGTGCATCCATATAAAGTGAGTGTGGCAGAGTTCACAAACAGGATCTCCATGCTGAGAGACAAGTTAGGGAAAATGGGAGGAATCAAAGATGAGGGACTTGTTACAGCCAATGAGATTGGAGCAGAGGGAAGGATCTCAGGCAACATTATAGCAGGTGACAAGTTCTCTGTGGCATATCCTAGGCAGCCCCAAGAGGTCCTAAGGATTGTTTATGGTACTGGTGATGAACATGTTCCTGGTGGCTTTCACCCTAATGGTGGTGATGGTCGTATCGCCAAATCTTTCCTTAACTGATAATTAGAAAGCATAATCTGATGTAATAAGCTACTGCTGTTATGTATGCATGCTTCTTTAGAGATACCAAAAATAATTAAGCCTTTTTTATATTTCTAAGATCTATGCCTATTTTTAAGTGTGATTAGTTTCCTTGTTCTCTTTCCCTAGCGATCAATTCATGTTACCTCAAGAAGGAAGAAGTGATGATTGAGAATGAAGAGTTTACTAAATCGTTGTGTTGTGTTAATACAAGATCTTGATTCTTAGTTTTCTTTCCATCAAGTTTTTTTTTGTTTTACTTCCTATCATGTGAACTCATGTGCATGAAATATGTAATTATGCACACATATGAAGGCATTGATAAGAAAAACAATATTAGGAAGGGTAAATTATAAGATGTTTTGATTATTTTTGCTTGTACATGTATATTTAAATTGTATAAAAAAAATTATAAGGTTTTTTGTGCAAAAAAGTTAGGTAAATTGAGCCCCAACAGTTTATCAGGATCAAAGTATGTCTATAGACTTAGAAAGCATTTACAAATGCTCACTGTCAAGCTTATAGGCTGAGATTTAATTACTTACCAAATGGATTAACCATTTTTTCCAATTATAATATTGTTTTAAGGAAAATTAATCTATTAATATTTCAATTTTTAATTCACTTATAACTCAATCCATCAAGTATTAATATTTCAATTTTTAATTCACTTATAACTCAATCTATCAAGTATGATTTGCTATGACTTAATCTCTGGAATTTTGAGTGAGTTTTAAGAGGGTCAAAAATTCAGATGCTAAGTCAGAATAAGTCATACTTGAGAGACCGAGTCATAAATGATTTAAAAGTTGAAGGAATAAAAAATAATTTTCGTCAAGATTTTTTAAGCATGCAGCTTGAACAAGATTATTTTATTTTAGATTAGATGAGGCAGACCATGGCTGGAGACCCATATAAAAGCATGGAAAGAAAGCCCAAAACAATATTGACTTTATAGAAAATTAATTAATAGCAGTAATTAGGGACCCAACAAAATACAATCCGGTACAAAGAACAGATCCATTTTTTTTTTTTTTGGGCAACCAAACAGATCCAATTTTCTTCGTAGACGAGCAAGTACTCCACACTTGGTCGAGCACGCCGTCGGACGCCATCCACAGTTGTCAACCCTGCGTGGTTGTTCTCCGGCACGTATTGAAGCAGATTCGAACCCTAGGTCTTTGTCTTCTCCCGAAATCCGGTGAGATTCTAATTTTTTTTTTTAATTTTAGTTTTTCTTTGAATCCGGTCGTGTAATCGTTTGAATACCTGACAGATTGAGTTTAAAATTTGTTAACTTTCATTACATTTTTTAGTTGAAAGTTTTATATCATCAATTTAGAAAATTTTCAAGGTATTTCTGATGCACGATCTGGTAAATGACTGGGCTTGGTTTGTCCCTGGCAATTTAGAAGCTTGAGTCTTAATCTTTTCGCGCTGCTGTGAATTTATAAGCTATTGACAGAAACAATCAATTCCGTACCTTACTGTAGGCAACACTTTTCATTGTCATAAATTGCAAGATAAAATTGGAAGATTATAAATTGCAAGCTTGTTATCACTGTCATTCTTCAGTGGCTTGAGAGAGTTACCTGAATCAATTGAATTACTAATAAGCCATCTACCTTGAAGTATCCAGAACAAAAATTGTGATATCACTGTTTGAGTGTTGATGTTAGAAATCAAGTTTTATTTAAGGCTCGCAGCCATATGATATACAGTGATGTCTCTAAAGTTCAGAAATTTTAATTTGGCTATCATTTATTTGTTCAGTAAAGTATAATCAAGTGGAATGTGTGAAATCCTTGACACCAGTATTCTTCTTATTAGTATCTCTCCCTAAATTGAAGTCCATGCCTTTGTACTTTTGTAGTTCATCAAATTTAGTTAATGTTTAGTCCGCTTTTCTCCTGAAGGCTTCAATTCTATTTCTCTTTTCAGAAACAATTTTTCAAATCTGACAAGTCAGACATCATGGGTGGACATGTTGACTCAAGTTCATCAGAGAAGAAATCAGGCAATGGATTGAATGACTTGCCAACCTTCAATGCCGAGAATTTGCAACAAAATATGAAAACTATCTATTACAGGTTTGTTATGACCTCTTCCGGTAGATAAGTTGAATTATTTATCTAAGACACGCATATGACTAGAAGCATCATGTTTCAGGTGGTGTTCTAAATGTGAATTACATTTTATGACTTTACTTGTAAGAAACACTTACCAGAGTGCATGAGATGTATATATACGGACTATTCATAGAGCAATGGGATGGGGAGATATGTTGCTTAGATGATATGAGTAATACTAAATCAAGATATCTTTTGTGGTTGTTTATTTTGCAGCCGAACATTCATGTCTATAATTGGCGGAGTTGTTGCTGGAATTTTGGGGTTCACTGGATTAAAAGGATTTATCCTTTACTTCCTTGTCATGGCATTTACTTCCATTGGGCTCATAGCAAAAGCTAAATTTTCAACCCACTCATACTTTGACTCCTGGAACCGGGTGTTGCTTGATGGCTTTTTTGGGGGTCTAATGGTACAACTTCTTGTCATCTCTTTCTATCTCAGCAAGATTTTTTACTTTTTATATGAGAATGAGACCTTTATTTCTGGGATGAAGATATGCCCATGTATAAAGTTAAAGGAGTCAAACAGAGGATATAATCCTCCAAAAAAGAAAACAGAAAAATCAATATATCAAGGATATACTGCTAAGAAGAGCTCGATGTAACTAATCTTCTCAAGACATAACGTGCTTATAGAAATTGCCTTTAATGATTTCATTGATATCTTTGGAATCCCCATTGAGAACTCATTAGGAAAAACAGCTGAAACTGCTGCACTCACCCCTTAAACGCCAAATGATAACTTTGATGATCTTTTTCTCCGTGTGTGGTTATGAGTGCTCTTCCCCTAACCCCCTCCCCCATTCCCCTTTCTCGTGTATTGTTTGCCTTGTTTTAACATTTTTCCCTTGAACTTTCTGCAGTCTTTCGTGCTTTTCTGGACGTATCCTTCTCACCTATAATAATGGGTAAAGTATGGCCCCATTTTTAAATAGCTAGAGCTTATTTTGTATTATGGTTTACAAGAGGAAACTATATACAACTTGTCATATCTATTGCTTGATTACAACTTGGTAAGAAACTTTCTAACGTAGCACATTACCCTCGAAACTATCAGTGCAAAAGAAAATATTAATGTGCCAGAGCCTTGTGATTGTAACAGGAAACATGTAAACACGAGTCGCACCTTGGTGTCTTATTAAATTGCAATGTCATCGTCATTTTCAAAACTTGTGCTACGTTTGTATGGGTATTAGTGACTTTTTCTATAATAAAACACAATTTAATCAAAATTTCCAAGCTTCCCTTCCTCTAATGACAATATTGTTGCTTGTTTATGTTCTTCCTTGACATAACAAAGGTTTGCATATGACATTGTCCATATATTTTGATGGCGGGCCAACAAGTGGAAGGGTCTCACGAGAAGGTTCTTTGGCGGCCACTGCTTGTCACAATGCTTTTGTACCATTGCTTTTCTAGTACGTTTTCATGATGTTGGCTTTTTCAAACGCTGTGTAATTTCTTTAGTTTATTTAATATTGCCTTATAAAGGAATCATGAGTAGACAGAACGGACAAGCAGATCTTTGATTGACATTTCTTCAGTTATACAGTTTTACTGAGATGATTTACTCAAGGCTGTTCCATGTGCCACGTAATACGTTATCTGGGTAGAGATAATATTCAAATTTTACTTCTTAATCTCTAGGTATTTGATGATAGAATACATGTGTGTGTACCAATGGGCGTTTGGTAAAGTTGGCAAGGGCTACTACCAGCATTCCTCAGGGCGAGAGTTCGAACCCTGGGGAGTGACAGCCGCGATAATTAAGGCAACCTCAAAGAGGTTGTCCCATCGGTACCTCGCTACCACCGTAAGGTCTCCTCGCGGGGGTTCGGATTAGTCTGGAGCGGACAATAAACCCAGGATACCCCAGGATACCGGATGGTTTGTACCAAAAAAAAAACAAAAGAATACATGTGTGCGTGAACTGAAAAGATGGCGATGATAATTGATACTGTTTATTAGTGTGGATTATTCCTAAGATCATATCAAGCTAAGCGAGGTTACTTTCAAATAATAATTTTATCTATTTTTGAACATTTTCGTTAATCTGTATTATTAATCATTGTGTTAAAATATCTCGCGTTTTTTTTTTTGGTTGGGGGATAATGTAAGTTCCACCCTCCTATTCTAGCTCAAACGAATTGATGATACTGCTTGAGAGGCTGGTAAATTGGTTCTTTACTCTTCATGAGAAGGTAACCACTGGCCCATTAGAAGGGAACTGGATGTCTTCTTCTTCGAAATATTAATTTATTAAAAAATTTATTTATTATACTAACCTGAATACTAGCATAAAAATATCACTATTGATTTTGCCTCCACCTCTACCATCTTCTCCGTGATCTTCATCCAGCACTTACACCGTCTTTGCCATTGTGCATCGCCCCATGTGCGTAGTTTTGCATCGCTTATGGGTTTCATTTGCATTAGCATTTTAGAAAATAAATTTATACAAATTGAAATAAAACTTCTTTTATGTACCCATCTAGTTACTACAAACCATGTTAGAAAATTAGCAAGCACTATGGATAAAAGAACATTTTAAGAAAATTATGTTCAAGGGTAAAATGGTCATGTTCTGTAAAAATTTAGATGGTATTATTAAGCAATAACTCATTATACATTTAACCAAATGGGCTCATGCTATGGTAAACTTTTTTCACTTAGACCCTTTTATCATAGTGTTAAAAGAAAGTATATTTACACAAATCAAGATAATTTTTCTTATATACTTACATCATAAATTGTAAATAACAAAAAAATAGCTTTTACAGCTAATATACATGCAACATCAAAACATGTTAAAATACGTGCATTTTACGTGAGACTCAATTCTAAATTTGATTTATCACTTTTACATTGATAGAATAATTATGTAAAATAAATTATATGTATATATTTATAAAGTTTCAAGTTAATTTCATTATATAGTTCCTTAAAAATATAGAAATAGTTTGATTTGAAGTTAGTCTACAAAAGTGTGCAATTTAGTTTAATAATTTTTTAAAAAAGAACAGAAAAAAGATTGAACTCCTCCAACAGGCCCGAATTGGCAAAATGCCAAACTGTTCAAATGTGGGTTTTTTCAACTAACTCAGCCCACATGCCAATTTCCAAACAGTATTACAATTTACCTAGACGACTGATTTGAATGGGGATTTTATCCACTAATGATTGCCACTTCAAGCTTTGATTTTAGTAAACAAAATTAGGCTCCTTGTCCTGTGATGTGAGTGCCTCTCACGAGGAAAGGCATCAAACGAGAGCAACGCAAATCCCTACATGTTCCCCAAATCAAAGTCAACTATTTTTTAACCTTTTCCCATCACAAAGTAAATGCCACAGCACAGCATTCAAATTAACCAACAAAACCTGCTTATAACCCATAACCTTTTGCAGTTTTTAACTTAACCACTGTCCGTTTTATCTCCCACATGCAGAAAGAGAATCAAATGCGTATCTCTCTATCCATATTTGACCCTCTATAGGCAATCAAGTTCTGTAGAGATGATAAAGAAGAACAACCAATCATATAAATCCAGAAGAAATTCTACCCACAATTTCAGTGTATCAGAAATTGTAGTGCACAAGGACTCTCTGAAATCCTACCAAATTAAAACTCAGGTTCAACACAAATCTTCACCACTACTTCAACAGAGTTCTCCATAAATCACATTCACCAAGACTAATCCACCAGACGTGATTAGTAAACCTAAAAGTACTGCATCATGATAATACAGAATATCTTTTTCGAAGGAAAAAATCCCCCCAAGAAGACTGTACTTTCCATGGAGAAAGTGTTTTAAAAGAGAGTAATATATTGACCTGTTCTTTGGATAGCTAAACGCTTTTGAGAGTGGTCCCAACCCTATCGCTTAGAGGGTCTCTCATCGTCTTCTCCACCGTCGTCGTCATCATCGGAATCATCCTTGTCAGACCTCTTTCTTTTGGACGGAATCTCAGCCTTCTTAGCTTCCTCCTCATTCTCATCATCCACTTCATCTTCCTCCTCACCATTCTCCTCAGGCTCAAAATCACTGGATGCTTCCTCTTCCTCAGCAGTTCCTACGGGACGAACAAGATACTCCGTGCCCAAATCCTCCTAAAAATTTCAAGTGTTACAAGACTAGCATAATTTAAAAGGGGGAAGACACAGCAAAATAGAATAATCTAATGGAAAGTTGAAGGGAAATAAAAATAAAAGCAGACAGCCCAAAATACAAAATGAAAGCTCATACAAAATATATATAAAAAGAAAACAAATTTAACATATATTCATTTTTCAAGTTCACTGGCTAAGTCAGATCAATTTTGGGGACAGTAAAGCAAGACACGATTATATATGCGATTTTAGAGTTCAGTCCAATTCCATGATTCTCATTTCTTAAAGATCCCATCAAAAAATAAGAATAAAACGGATAATAATAATTCAGGTGACCAAACTGGTACACTAATGATGTACACAGTCCCTGAATAAAGCAACATAAATGGATTTTGACATTTTTAATGCAAATATATGGATTCCGAGACCCTAATATATGAAACATTCAAAATCTCAAATGGTCAAAAGCTATAACTATAAGCTATTTCTCTCGCCTTTTCGATCAGCCCTGGATTTATCACTCGCCAAGATAAATCACTGAGGAGATTGAGGATAACGAAGGAAAACGACATAAAAGAAACAGGGTTAGTCCCTCTCCCATCACTTTAAAAGGAGATCAAACAACGAGAGCGTACTGTAATTGAAGCAGCTACAGATTCAGAGAAGTAACTTGTTGCATGTACAGGTTCTGGTAAGATCTGCAGGATTTATCATAAGAAACGTTTGCAGGGATAAGCTAAAATGAACTCCTTTTTTTCTTCTTTTCGATGACTTTCAATTGATAGCCCAGAGCCGACATGACAGGATACTTCAAAGGGACCAAACAAAATTTTAAAAAAGGAAAAGAAGATAAGCGAACCGAATGAATTAGGGTAAATATTTCAGATTTGCAAATTCCTCTGTTAACGATTTCGACAGAAGTAAGTAGGTAGAAGACCAAATCTGAGTTTATTACCTCTTCCTCGCCCTCCTCATCGTCATCCTCACCGTCGTCATCGTCGTCGTCGTCATCATCATCGGCATCACCGTGTTGTGCGGCATCACCTCCTTCTACATCATCATCTTCTTCTTCGTCGTCGCCGCCGTCCGGAGCGTCATCATCGTCATCTTCATCCTCATCCTCATCCACATCATCATCGTCATCCTCGTCATCATCTTCTCCATCTTCTACTTCATCCTGGGAGTCATCCTCATCATCTTCTTCTTCAAACTCGTCATCTTCTTCCTCCCGAACCGTGACCTCGTTTTCGGCCATGTGTTCCTTCAATTCTTCCGTAGCCTTCATCTCCAAATTGAAGAACCACTAAAACCAAACCACTTGCTCAAGAAAATCCCTAATTTTCCAGGAAGAAACGAAAACCAACCAAGAATCGAGCAGGAGAGGGTGGATAGGGGAGAGATAGCGATGATTCCCGCTTCTTCCTTCGTTCCACCCAGTTAGCTCTGCAGCACTGATCTCAGCCGTTGAAATGAGAATTCGTGCGAATCGATGACGTGGTCATTGATCGGACGGTTCTCGCGAAAGCATTGGGAGCTCAGTTGGATAGTGTGATTGCGCATTGCGGCGCCCGCGGATCAGTACTCCCACAATCGTAGTCACGTGCATATCACGTGAGTACACATCCTCGTCAATTAGGGTTTTCATATACGAGGCTACTTAGGGTTTGTTTGGAAGCCCAGTTTAAAAATCTAGATTTGAAATTTAGGTTTTCTCTTTCATACTCTCTTTTTACTACTTTTTTTCTTTTCTCTTTCTTACTTTTTCTCTCTTTCTCTTTCTTACTTTCCTCTTTCCTACCCACTCTTTCTTACTTTTTTGCCTCGGAATTAGTAAAAGCTATAACTTCCCAAATATAAATCATTTTTCAAAACCTAAGTTTTATCTCGAAATCTGTGAAACCTAGGTTTCAAACTTGGTTTCCAAACAAGCCCTTAGAAGGCAGTGGAGAATAACTTTTACGGAGTTTGAGGTAAAAATTTAAATTTTAGAAAATATATTTTAAAAGTGTGATTGTATATAAGAAGTTATAATGAAAATAGTTTTAACTTTACGAAACAAAAAGAAAGTGGAAAAAATGAATAAAGAAAAAAGGAAAAAGAAAATTTATTAAGAAAGAGAACGTGATTTGATGAGAAAATAATTTTTAAAAAAATTATATTTTATTTTCAGAATGGTTTTTCTAAAAAATATGAATACGTGAATAAAATCTATATTCACAAAACCTATATTTTCAGAATGGTTTGTAAGATTTAATATTCAAAAATTCTCAAGTGGGTGTAACCCTCCTTCAATAAATTTATGTACTTTAGATAATAACTTTTGCGGAAGAGATTTGTTTTAGCAATTTTTCCCTTTTTTTTCAAAATTTTTCCATTTATATTAGCTGTTCAAATATAAGTTATAAGAACTTTTGTAGTATAGCATTATATAAAATTTTATCATATTGATTGTTAATTAGAATTGGACACGGTATAAAATAAGAACATTCTAATAAAATTTTATTAAAATTAATTTTATATCAACATTTTGAGGGAAAATCACTCTGAGGCACCACACAATAATTGAAAATACAACTAAGTTTTTTGAAATCATTCTACAGTCCCATCTACATGTTTTCATCTCTCTTTATTGGAATTTGAATTTGTGCTTTTTTATTATAGAATGAGATCACTTACCAGCTCAAATAATAATTTGTTGGTAAAATCTCATCTCCTTGATTGTAAATAAGTGTAATTTACCAAAATGTCCTTCATTTACAGAAATCAACCGTCCCCATGGGAGCTGATGAAACCTGATTTGGTTAAATTACAAGGATTCATAATGATAGTAACCTAAATAAAAAATTTGGTTAATTTTAATAGAAAATGTAAAGTTAAAGATGGAAAACGATCTTAAGATCAAACATTGAATAATTTTTTGGAAAAAAAATTCACTTTACAAATACAGCCGCAATTTACCTACTTATCTTTCTAATTATTTAAAGACAGCTTTAGCAGGTATCAACTAATAATAAAGGGTAAAGGTGGGATGAAAAGGATGCCCACTAGTCTTTTCTCAAATTTTTTATCTTGATACTATTCGCCATTTTTTATATAATTCATTGTTGTATTTTCAATATTAGGCTGATTTGAGAACGTGGTAGAGAAGTAATTTTACGTAAATCGAGAGAAATATATTAAAGAAATTATTTCATTTTACTGAAAAACAGTGTTGAACATGCAATTGAGTACTGCGCTGAACCAAATAAATTCATTATTGATTTATGTGGAAATTAGGTACAAAGATTCGGGTTATATACCTTGCATTTAGGTTAAAAGATTTCTTTCTGTCAAAATAATTAATTTAAATATTTTTTATTTTTAATTAATTTAAATATTGAGTGGTAACTAATAACTCTAGTGATTGGATGTGGAATAGGCCTGCTCTATTATTATTAGTTGAGAAATACATTTTAAAACTCAAAAAGAAAGTTATTATAAAAAAAATTAGCATCATAAGTTGTTGTTATGATTATTGTGCATGTTTGAAAAATACTTCTTTCCAACGGTGTACTCAAGTTAAGATAAAATCATCTCAAAATCCATAAAATATTTTGGAATCCGTAACTCCTTTCTTTCGATAATTCCCAGACACATATTATATTACAAAAATCTATGGTGAGACCTAGAAAATTAGCACGAACAGGAGAAATGAAATTACAATTTCAAATGAATTTTAAGAAATGAAAAACATAACCACATGAGAATTGTTGAAAAAATTCTTATAAATTTCAAACTTTAAATTTGTTCAAGAACTCTTATGCAACATATGCGCTATGCTCAGAAATGATAGACAGCGGCAGAGCCACATACACTTTAGGGTGGACACATGCCCCTACTCAACTTTTTAATGTTTATATAAACAACTATTGGAATTTTATTTTACACCCATTAATTTTTAAATTTTGAACCCACTCAAATTATTTATACTAGCAAACATGTTCTCATTTGTTTGAAATAAAAAATTGTCTTCACTACTAGAAGGTCCTACCTCCGCCACTGATGACGAGAAAAGGAAACACCTGACATATCCTTATACTTATCAATATATGATAAGTGAAAGTATCACATTGATGAGTCTTTAGAAGATGTTGTGCTTGTTTGGGAACTTCGTTGGCAGAAATAAGTTTACAGATTTCAAGGCATTTTGTGGATTTCGAGATGGTTTTATAGATTTTAAGATGGTTTTTGTGGATTTCGAGATTGTTTTTACAGATTTCGACATGATTTTTATAGATTTCGAAATTGTTTTTACAGATTTCAAGATAGTTTTGTCTCGATTTACGTGCCCCGTTTTGGGAACGATGTTCCAAAAAGGCACGTTATTTTCCTAACCTGAAACATAATTACAATTGTCCCTATTTTTAAATGTGTGCATAACAAATTGTTGTGTACTTTTTTTTTTTGGTAAAGAATTGTTGCGTACCTTTTGGATAATAAACAATGGATGATTTTTCTGCAAGTTTTCTAGTGTTCACCGACCTGTTGTATGACTTTGTATCCTACTTACTTCCGAGATCAATTTGCAAAATCTAAATCCTTTTATTATATTATATGTATGTTCATCATCAGTTCATGATCTGTAGTGGGAAGTATATATACAAAGGGCCTAAAAGCACTCAAATTCAGTGTACAGAAAAATCACCTTAGCTCGTCCACCATCATTCTTCTTCTTGTTCCTCATGTTCTTTTTCTTGTCTGAATAAGCAAACATGAGGAATCTGAAATATCTGACTATCATCTTTACTGTCACAACAATCTTCATAGTATCACCAAGCCAATGCAGCATTGTCAGGAAGATTCACCCAAACGGCAAAACCCTGATTGAGACCACCTGCAGGAACACTCCTAACTACGATCTCTGCATTCAATCCCTATAATCCGATCCCGCCAGCTCCGCTGCCGACATCTCAGGTAACAAGAGCTAACCTCACAAACACCAATGATCACACTCTTTATGCTAATATATCGCCGATTCTGTCGAGGTTGATTATAAATCCTCAGGGCTAGGTCTGATAGTGGTGAAAGTGACTGGCGGCGAGTCGCAACAGAATCAAGTAGATACTCCACAGGGGAGGTGTGGGGGCGAAGCAGGAGAAGGCGTTGACATCATGTGGTGAGATGTACGAGGTGGTTGTGGAGAACGATGTGCCGGAAGCCATAGAAGCTCTGAAGAAAGGGGACCCAAAGTTCGGTGAAGATGGGGGTTAGGGATGCGAGAGACGAAGCTATGTTTTGCGAGGAAGAGTTTTCCGGCGGGGAATCGCTTCTCACACCAGAAAATAATGCTGTGAGTAGTGCTGCGACCGTGGCCGTTGCCATTGTTAGACAGTTACTCTGATTATTATTTAAACAGTTTTTGTATTATCAATTACTAATGTTTTGAGGGTGAGGGAGTAATTAAAGTTAAAAAAAATGCAATGGCTATATATATATATATATATATATTTCATGCTATGAAAATGACGAGAATAGGATCGTGGCAAAATAGTGTAATTTTTTCATAAAAGAGTTATACTAATTGAAGGGTAATTTTGGAAAATTGTTAAAATTTAACTAACTTTTACCGGTGTCTTTAATTTTAGAAAAGTAGGCAAGATGAGGTAAAAAGAACATGAAGAATATATATATATACACATCCCTTCTGTCATAAAATAAATTAGATTAGCCTACTTATTTCTCAAAAAAAAATATAAGAAATATAATTATTATCGTTTAATTGAATTAATAATAAATCCAACTCGTTATTTGAAGAAACCCTCAGCTTTAAATGGTATTTTTTTTTCACGAAAAGCAAATATGAGATAATAAATACATTCTTTCAGTAAAATTAGTTATTGCTAGTATAAGATTTTGAATTCAAACTCTAAAGAATGCAAAAGCCTTCACTCATATTTAAACTCAATAATGTTTGAATATGATCAAACGCCATCGTAAATTATCATTATTATAGTTTCAATGTACAAAGACGAATGAATTAATCAAGATGACAGAATATTCAATGTTTGAGAAATCGATCATCTCAGTAATTTAAATTACATATAACTTAATTGAAGATATTCATTATATTAATTTAATGAGAATAAATAAACTGTTATGAAGAAACTGAATACTGCAGTTTATAATTAAGGCAGCAGAGATAGACAATCGTTACTCAAAACAGATTCACCTCACAAAACCAGAGTTAAGTGAATTATTTGTATTGGTAATTAAAGGTAATTAATAAATTAATCAGTTAATTAACCTCAAATTGAATGCAAATACAGATGGGCGGACATCAGATTAGGAGTAAACATATTGTGATGCATGCATGCACAAAGTTAACTAATGTATACTAAAAACATGGATATTCAATTCAATGAACAAATTAAGTTAAGTATTCTAATTATATAAGATAATAATAGGCAATACTTACACCAATTTTTTTTATCGAGTTCTCCAATTAAAACTACTGTATCCTATTTTTTTATAAGTTTATAATTAAATGGTAATATTTTAAAAGGAGGGTACATAACGCATGTAATTGGATAGCTTGAAATAATGGATATAAGAAATTTGATCTAAGTATTTTCGATTAATATAAAATATAAATTCTTTTGTTTAACATGATTAATAAAATATAAATTATAGTTATAAGAAACGCCAATGATAATTAATTTCTCAGAAAAAATAATAAATTTAATATTTACATTACTACAAACAGTAATAATTTTAATCTTCATAAATTGCATTAACTAATTATATTATCACCAAAAAAATAATCAGAACCGACAAGACAGATAAGTAGCACCCATTTCTCTCTCCTTTTCTGTGCTAATAAAATTCCCAAAATTGCTTTTCCCCACTAAAAAAGTAACGTCTAAACTTCCTTAATTAATCTGAAAATGGTTAACTGTAAATAATTTAACAAGAGCTACACATGAGTTTTTAAGCAAATTTCATATACATTTGAATAATAAATTTTGTAACAGGGGTTTTTGAGTAATTTTCGCTTATCATACGTGTCCTGCATCGTCTAGTCCAGGCTATAAAAGGCCAGTCGCAAGCAGTTCTGAGAAGCCCAGCGATACGTATCATCCCATTCACCATTCTTCTTCTTCACCACTGAAGCAAACATGGCGAATATGAAATCTCAAACTCCTATAACCATCTTCATTATCTTCACAATTTTTGCAATGGCACCCGGCAATTGCAGCAGAATCAAGACGGTCCACTCCAACGACGGAAGTCTGATCGAAACCACCTGCAAGCAAACCCCCAACCATGATCTCTGCGTCAAGTCCCTAAAATCCGACCCCGGCAGCTCCGACACCGACGTCGCAGGTAATAATGGTACTCAAATCTCAAAAACACAAATCATTAATTAATCAATTCATCTAGTCGATTCAATAATTCTTCACATTATTAATCAATCAATCGCCGAACCGATTTCTTCAACCAATCGTGTTTAATTTACTTATTTTCGATCACAGGGCTAGGTCTGATCATGGTGAACGTGATAACGACGAAAGCGAAGGAGACGGAGGAAAAAATCAACAAGCTCCTGCAAGGAGGGGATTTAGATTCTAAGCAGGAGAAGGCATTGAAATCTTGCCGTGAAATATACGAATTTGTTCTGGAGACGGACGTTCCAGAAGCCATTGAAGCTCTGCAAAAAGGGAACCCTAAATTCGCAGAAGACGGAGTGAAGGATATGGGAAACGAAGCCGTATATTGCGAGGGAGAGTTCAACGGCGAGAAATCTCTACTTAAATCGGAGAACGACGCCGTGCACGAACTTGCTGGGGTTGCTGTTGCCATTGTTAGGCAATTACTTTAAGAATCAATGACCATCAATGCTGCTGATCATTGTTGCTCTGTTATATCTGCTGCTACAGTCTATTTTTGATTTTGTTGTGGATTCTGGAAGTATTACAATTTTTTGTAAGGTGTTTCTGTTGTTAAAAAAAAGAAAAGAGATGACATTTAATTGGTAGAATATTAGTGTTTCTACCACTTTCTTCCTCTCTGGTGTGTCTATATATATATATATATATATTGGTGAGAATTTTGCATGCATCACTGAAAAAAAAAGTAGCAGTATTCTTATAAAGATTGGTAAGCCACTTCTGCGGTTACATGAATTAGCTTAATTATTTTAATATCATGTGATAATGGAAATTCTTTAATTAAAAGGAACCAAAGTCCATGGAAATAATAAGAGAAATTCCTACTTACAAACATGATCAGATAAAAACCATTCATCAAGAATGAGAAATTCCTACCTAAAAATATACAATGGGTGAAAAGTCTTGTTTCAAAATTTAATCGGGTAAAAAAAGACTCACTAGTATTTTACGAGATTTCGTGTGCAAAAAAATATAAGCACTCCAATTCCACTCTCTCTAAAAGCAACTTTCACTGATTTTCCCTCTTCTTTTTTTTCATTTTAAATAAAGTGCTTGTTTAGAAACACTTAACTCTCATCCAAAAGTACGTTCAACAGTGTTTTTCCTTAAAATGAAACAATCTCCTCCATATATTTACCTCATATTGTGTAAAAATACTTCTTTACCGCTTTTCCAAACGGATCCAAAATTAGAGAACAAAAGGTAATTCATTAATTAACCTTAGATCAATCAAGCAACATCTAAGTGGCATGCATTCCAGAAATATTTAAGCAATTTATCTATGCTCTTTCTAATGAAACTGTTTCAATTGTCTTTTTTTTAAATTTCATATTCCACGATTATTCCTTTCTCCTTGTAACCTATTGCATTATAATATTGGTGGGACTACTCATGAAATATACTTGAAACATTTTTCATTTGAGAGATCATAGATGATATGGAACTCTGTTAGTATTTCTCCATCATAGATTCAAGGTAATATATAATGTTACATCCGATCTTTAATAAAATATTTAATTGTTTGATTTACAAAGATTAAAGTAGATTAATTTAAAAAATTAATAAATATAAGTACTTCAAATAAATTTATTTAACTTACATAACCGTTCTTACATTAGGCTATTGGGTTTATATTAAGGATAAGAGGGAGGTAGTATAATTTCTTAAAAAATTAAATACTATAAAAATACAAAATATGTTATGTTATATAAAATCCGTAACATTGTGATTTTTATCCGTTTGGTAAATATGTTTACTACTATATATTTTTTTTACCAACGTTATACTACTATATATTTGTTTGATTGTTCGTGGGAGCGTTTCATCGGTTGATAAATTATACTTATGTTGTTATTCCACGTAGTTATATTTTTCGAACTTACAATTTTACTCTTTATTTATTATGTGTTATCTTTGCTCGCATGTTTTATAGTAGATAATAAATAAAAATAAAATTAAAAAGGCCTTAAATTTTATAATAGAGTTAGGGTTTGTTTGGAAGCTATTCTTAGAACCTATGTTTGGTTTCACAACCAAAGAGCTTGTTTGGATGTGATTTTAAAAATGGCTTTTACAGATTCCGAAGCAAAACTTAGGTTTTGAAAAGTGATTTATGTTTGGGAAGTTATTAGCTTTTACGGATTCCGAGGCAAAAAGGTGGGTAGGAAAGATGAAAGAAAAGGAATGAAAAGTATGAAAGAGGAAAGAGTAGAAAGAAAAAGTAGGAAAGATGAAAAAGAAAGAAGGAAAAAAGTAGGAAAGATGAAAGAATGAAAAAAGTAGGAAAGATGAAAGATGGAAAAGTAGAAAAAAGATGAAAAAGTAGGAAAAAGAAAACCTATATTTCAAACCGAGGTTTTGTAACCAAAATAGTTTTTGGGAAAAAAATTTTGCTTAAACAAAACATCGGGTTTAAGGTCAAACTTATGTTTTGAAACCAAACTTAGGTTTCATAATTGGTTTCCAAACAAGCCCTAGGTTTTGACCCAAAACCTATGTTTTCGGTTTGAAACCTAGGTTTTCTCTTTCCTACTTTTTCTTCTTTTTTATTCATTCTCTTTCATCTTTTTTACTTTTTTTCATTCATTCTCATTCATTTTTCCTACTTTTTTCTTCTTTCTCTTTACTCTTTTTACATTTTCTTTCTTCAATTTCCTTTTTTCTACTTTTCATTCTTTCTCTTTTCTCTTTCCTATCTACTTTTTGTGTCGGAACCCGTAAAAGATAATAACTTCCTAAGCATAAATCATTTTTCAAAACCTAAGTTTTGCCTCAGAATCTGTAAAAGCTATTTTTCAAAATCTAAATTTTATTTCAGATTCTGTAAAAGTTATTTTTAAAATAACTCTCAGACAAATCCGGTTTGAACCGACTTGTTCAAATAAGACTACATGGGTATTTAAGAAACTAGAAACCTCTCTTTGTGCATTTGTTTTTGTAATTCTCAATTGTGAACAATTACTGAGACCCAAGGCATGAAGGGAACAATGTTACTATTTACAATGAAGCTTGGGAATTGCATATCTTGGCTTTTCTCATCCCTCAACTTTCTTTTTGTCCCTAACCAAAGGCAGGTGCCACGTTGTAGAAGTTTCTAGACAGATTTTAACCAGACCAAGTTATTGTGCTTGTTTGACAACTCTTAAATTATACCCATAAGTACGTTCAACAGTGTTTTTCTGTAAAACGAGACAATCTCCTCCACATATTTGCCTCGGCTTGTGTGAATAAACCCATAAGTACCTCTCAACCGCTTTACCAAACAGACACATTAATTATTTTTACATTTTAAATTACATAAGTTGTTGATTTTCACACAATCCTATGCCCAAACATTAATAAAGAAGTTTGTCAATGATTTTTTTTTCATAAGCATGGATATTTTTACATGGTTTACAAATTACATTTAATACATTGTTAGATATTGGAAGTAAACCAATCTTCTATGATATTTAAACATTAACCTATCTTAGCCTAAGGATTAGGTCATTCTATGAAAAGCGAAATATTCCTAGAGTTTAGATAGTTACTAATAAGGGTTGTTCCAAAAATAAAACTTTTTCGCATATCGCGTAAAATTACTTAAATTAAGTCAAACGATGACTAAAAGTCATGGTTTGATGCCACAAAGTAGGTATGGCTAGATGATTCAAGCGCAATAGATCTTGAGTCAGTTTGAGAATATGGTAGAGAAGTACTTTTACGTAAGTTAAGATAAATATACGGAGGAATTTATCTCATTTTACAAAAAAACACTGTTGAACGTACTTTTGAAAAGTAAACAAACTTTTTCAAAAAATAACTATCATATCTGATTTATAATTGTCTGGGTTTAGTTAGAATATGGTGCTTTAAAATAAAAGGAGTGAAGTTCGAAAATGCATGCACATGATTGTAACATTAAAATTGAATCCTTTATAAGAGCAAGTGAGCAACTTCTTTCAACGGTAAGAAAATGAGTTCCTCTTCTTCGTCACTACTCACACCCCTCACCCTTCTGCTTCTTCTGGCCTCCACTCTTCCTCCGTCAACCCAATCAAAGCAAGACGGCGCCGGCCACCTGATTGACCGGATATGTAAGAAAACTCCATTCTTCGACCTCTGTTCCGCCACGCTTCACGCCAACCCTCTCAATCCCAAATCCGATCTCAAATCCATCGCTCTCGTCGTCCTCAAGGACATTCTCGTTAACGCCACCGGAACCCTATCACAAATCGAATCCCGCATGCACCATACCTCAGATCGCCGATTGGAGAAATCCCTAGCATTCTGCGCCGAATGCTACATTCCGATCATCAAGTACACTCTCCCTCAGGCTGCCGATGCCGTCAGCCATGGCCAATTTGGGTTCGCCGCGTATTGTGTGCGCTATACAGAGCATCAAGTGCACAGGTGCGAGATAAAGCTGGCATGGTCGAAGTCATCTTCGTCGTTGGAGGATCAAAACGGCGTCGTGCATAAGCTCGCCAGTGTGGCCTCTGCAATAATCAAATTGTTACCGAAGCCTTAATTTCACAGATCTCCACCTGTACTGTAACTCTATTTCGATAACTTTCAATGGCTTCGTTTGGAAATCCGTTGGGAAAACGGATATAGATTCCGAGGTACTTTATGTGAGAGGAATTTTGTCTCGGCTTGCGTGAGAATGGATTTTGGGAGCCAAAACGGCATTCCCAACGGAAAACCAAACGCAGCCAATATGGGAGTTTGGAAATTCCGGTTGGAAAAAAAGTTTACGGATTTCCACTCGTTTCGAGATATTTTTTTTGTGAATTTTAATTTTTTTTATGAATTTTAAAATTCTCTTTTTATTTTATGTGTCTGTTTGGATCAATGTCTCACGGGTAGGATCATTTTAATAGGATAAAAAAATAGTGATGAAGTGTTTTTGAAGGGGCACTTGGCTCTAGACTTGTTGGATGGCAATAAATTAATCTACCGCTTGAATGACACTAGAGCCGGTAAAACGGGCTCAGCCCGTGGGTTGAGCCCGCCAACCCGCGGGCTGAGGCTTTAGGCGGCCCGTCAAAAAACGGGTCAAACCCGCCTTAACCCGCGGGCCAGCCCGTTTTTTTTTATTTTTTTAAAAAATAAATCTTTTATATTTATTTGTAGGAAGAAGATAGGTTTCAGCAGCTTCAAATATTGTTTTAAACTTTATTATTTCATGTTAAATCCATACTTACTTTGGAGATTGTTGATTATGTATTATGTTTTTGTATTTTAAAACATTGTTGATTATATTTTTCAAAGATACATTATATTTTTCTTCTAAAAAAATCAAAAGGGCTTGATAAATTTTATGTAAAAAAATTTTATTATTTTTTTAAAAAAATCAGAAAAATAAAATTAAAAAAATTAAAAAAAGAAAAGAAAAAAAGTGGCGGGCTGGCCCGCCAACCCGCCACGGCGGGCCCGGGCTGCCATTTTGGCAGCCCGTGAAATGTCGGGTTGCACAGCCTACGGGCCAGCCCGTTTCCCACCTCTAAATGACACCATTGCATATTCTTCTGCTTCTTTTTTTTCTTTTTCCCGTCCGGTTCACCGGAGTTTCGCTCCGACTAGTCCGGACCCAACCCGCGTCGCCCACCTGGAAATGGTGGGTGAGTCTCCCAACGGTGATTGCTGCATACACAAGGACTTAAACTCGAGATCTTTCTTAAACTGAAACAAGCCGCTTACCACTTGATCTAACCAGCCGTTGGTATAGATAATGAGGTATAGATAAGGTATAGATAATGAGCTTGTTGGTGACAACGTTTGGTAAAATCAAATGCACGTTCAATAGTGTTTTTTCGTAAAACGAGATAATTTCATCCACATATTTACCTCGACTTACATAAAAGTACTTTTCTACCACGTTCCCAAACAGACTCGGTTAAGATTGTGGTTAAAATTAGTTAAAGATAATAATACAAAAAAAGTGTACCCTCAAAACAATCTTATTTATGGAAAGGGCGAGTAAAAAGGAGAATGAGAAAAAAATATGAAAAATAATGAGTGAAAGATAAGTTTGAAGAGACGTGTAATTAAATAAAAAAGACCAACCCCATTAAAAGAAAAGGGTAACTTGTAAATTATAACTAGCCAGAGGGAGTATATACAACGGTTGAAGAAAACCTGTATCCATTTAGAACCTTTTTTCTAATCTATAAATTCATGCTTTCTTATCAATAAGAGTTGTTTTCGGTGAAAGAAGTTAATCCTCGGAGCATAACGAATTAAAATTCAAATCTTGCTAAAAGAGCTACTTATCGGGCTTGTTTGTTGAAACGATTGTAAAAGCCAAATGCACGTTCAACAATTTTTTTTCGCAAAACGAGATAATCTCTTTCACATATTTACCTCGACTTGCATAAAAGTACTAATATACCGTTTTCCCAAATGGACATATCTCAAATTGAATTAAATTCATGTTTATGTTAGGGAAAAAAACTTTTTAAAACTTTAATTTCTATCACGGTCAAACGTGCTAAGAACATGGGGGAATATGAATGGCTTATCCATAAGCCAGTTTGCCTAAGCCCCACAACTACTGCTTTTTCTTTCGGCCTACCATAAAGCAAATCCCCTTTACACGTAAAAAATAGTATAACCCCTCCTAACAAAAGTTAATCCAATGGGTAAAAATTTAACTTATAACCTAGAAGATTATAAGTTTAAATCTTACTGCTGATGTTAAAATCTTGTTGGTAAACGATTTGTAAATACCTCGATAAATGATCCATGAACTTGGAAACATACTCTAATCCTAGTAATGAGATCCAACACACCTAAACTTTTATTTATAAAGTAATAAATAAATAAACCTACTATATAAGCAATGGAACTCAATTTTGCTTTCAGAAAATCCTTACAAGTTCTCCAGAAAATGACATCAGGTTCAGGCATCTTTATTGGAACATTTTCGTCATCACATTCATTTCTTACGACTGTAAGAGCATGTCAAGATGGAACCTGTAGTTTAACACTCAACAAGTATGACCAATATCCTTATTGTCAGCGCAACACTCGACATTTCAAATTATTTCTATTAATATTACATGTTTTGTACATATCCTTATTTGAGTTTCGTACGTTCCTGTAAAACTAACCTCACCCATTTTCAGAAGCCTCAAAAGCAAAAAACTGCTCAAACCCTAAAAACTTTCTTTAGCCATTTTCTCTTGTCTAAAGAACATCTCTGAAGCCATTTAACAACAGGAAGTTGCAAAGGAGGCAACAAGAACCATCATCCTCATGAAGAGGCAATGCCAATGAAGAACATGGCAGCACTACATCCTTCCTAGACAGATTTTTTTTTTATCTAACCTTCCCACACTGATTGATGCAGAAGAACACCATGCTATACTGAAACACAAAAAGAAGAGAAAATGGCTTGTGTCAAAGTGCACTTCCTCGTCTTCTTTCCAAATACAGGCCGTGGCATGCTTATTTTTCCGGGTAAAACTCACATTAACCTGTGTCTCTTGGCTGTTTTTCCGGCAAATATGAATTTGTGACTGGCTGTACATAACTGCAAGAAGCACATCCAGTAAAAGACATTCATGTTATATGGCAAGCCCCAACAATGAAGTACACAAGGTAAGCAAATATTAAATACCATAATTTCTCAAAACATTCTAGGTTAACTTGTCATTAAGAAGAGGAGTATCACCAATACTAAATTGAATTGAGTAACAGAGAGTCATTATTTCCTTAAATAAGAATGCAAATTCCAACTTGTAAAACAGAATGAGTTGGCACTTGACACCTTTCCAAACCCATGCGTTTATTTCAGCAACTAAAAAAAACCACAGAACAAACAATCACACTCAATGAGCATAAAGCAACTAAACTCACTTGTACAGCTCTGAACCACGCGCATTCATGAAGCTTGCAGATGGATTAAGTTGGTGTTGAACCGGAATTGTACCAGCTTCTATTCCTCCAGCAGACACAGGTGATCCCTGGAAACTTGCCACCGAACTTTTTCCTGATGACATCCCTGCAAGGGAATGGAATGATCATAAGGAACATACATGCAACATTGTCACCAAAACAGAGATGAAATACTAGATATGTCGTCTGGAATTTTAACATGATGCCAAAATTTTAATGAATTAAATGTCAATGGAGCAAGTGCAGGCCAACTACCGGTTGCATTGATCCAAAGTTGGATTTAATCCCACGTGACACCTGATTTTTATATCTAACGTGCCTCTTATAGATAGAGCCCTTTTGGCTTAAATGATTGTAGGTCAACCTTACACGTTCCAAATTGGATCTAATTATTGCAAAGTATCGGCCCCCCTATGGATTAAGCTCTTCATTGATTGATTGAAGAGGCTAGATATATTAAATTATTGGTCCTATTTTAATAAGGACCAGCTCTTCCTAAAAGGGGAAGTTTGATTTCATTTATTTTATATGATTTTGCACTCTACAATGTAAATATATAAGAAATTTTATCCCGTAAAGCATAAAAATGCTTTTTCTAAGCAAAGGCAAACAAGAACTAAGTTTTTAGGTGCTTGGCTAGCAATGGTTTTTATCTCTACAATGAAAATCCCTACTTCGCGGCCTCACATGTAAGCAAAAATCTCAAAGAAAAATGGAAAGCAAACAAGATGAAGAATAAAACTTGAAAGCATGACTAAAACCTAACGCGTGCTCTGGTTAGCCAGCACCAAATTTATGTGACCAACACAACATAGAGAGAGAAAAAGCCAATTCTGTACAAAACATTGACATCAAATCTAGAAAAATTGTAAAATGTCAAAATGCGTAATAAATAAAAAAATTTGTGTGTAAATATGTTTTATACCTTACAGGAATATTTTATAAAACAAAAGCCTTGAATCTTCATTCATCTTTTACCCTGTTTTGTTCTGAAACTAAAAGTGGTTTGTACCTTGCAATTCTGACTTGGTCGCTAGGGTTGATGAAAAGACCATTAGAACCGGCAAACAGTAGATATTGCTTTAAAAGTAAATATCATTGATAGGTTGATTCCTTAGAGTCACAAAACCAAGTATTGATGTACTAATCATGATATTTGAAACACTTAAGCACATTAAACAACGTTGATATGTTTTTTGGTTATAAACAACATTGATAATTTTAGCCACATAAGTAACAACAAAATTGCAGGATCTGATGCACATGAAAGCAAGTTAGTTTAATAGAAAATAATACCTTGGGATATAATCACAATGAAGAAGACAATAGTGAAAACCATGGAAACCATGCTGCCAGTTAATGAAGTTGATTTGGCCACTTTCATCTTCTTCAAGGCTTTCATGCGTTCTATCCTCGCACGCTTCAACATAGAAAGCTCAGAGATCTCCCTGATTAACTTCTGGTCAGCTGCATCCAATGATGGAGCTTGTGGAGGTCTCGGAGGTTTGGGAGCTTTTTTATTACCGGATTTTTTAGGTTTCTCTTTTACTGTGGTCTTTGTTGCACTATCTACCGACTCTTGCCTTGCCAATGACATGCTTGTCAGTTTCAACACATCCACAATAGGAACTCCACTTAAATTTGATTCACTGAAGGATAAACTTGACCTATCACCACCTTTTAAATGATCCCTAGAAAGCTTAGCAAATAGCGTCTTTCCTTTTCCTGCACTGTCTGGAGTAGAAATTTTCCTCAATTCGTCCACATTTACAGTTAACCCAATTTCAAGATCTACTTCGTTATCTTTGTCTCTTAGATTTTTATGATCCATCCCCATTTCCCAAAGCCACAAGACCAATTCAATCTTTTTCTGCTTCCCCTTCGCTACACTGCAAAACTAGTAGAGCCACAAAGTTGCCAACGAAATTTCACCCTTCACCAAATCCTCGAATTTAACCCACAATGCATGCTGGCCTCCTAAATTGACCATAAATCATCAAGATGTACAACTCAACCCAAAATAACAATTTAGATGCCTCCTAAACTTGCACTTCAGACACGTTTGAAAATGTAAATAAACTGGATATTACCACCAAACTCTTTCCCCCCTTCCTTTCTAAGCTCTATTTCCAAGATCTCAATTCTGACCCCAAAACCTTCTCAGAAAACAAAATGAAGTAACCCTGCATTGTGACAAGAAACACAATTTAGTTAATTACATGGGAGTTGGTCTTGTTATGAGATGCAGAAGAAAAGCAAGTTAAAAGCACCAAATCAAACATACAAAGAGCGTAAATCATCACAAAACAGTTGGGAAGAAAGGAAGGAACCCAGCAGCAGGAAAACAGAAGTTCAAGAAATATTTGAGGCAGTCCATTCAAGGAACAAAAACCCACAAGGCCGTACCGGTGGCTTGGAAATCCTCTCACCCGGGAGAGAGACTGAGAAAGAGGTGAAGACGAAACAAATATATATACAGGCGCACACAAAATCGATGAACCCCACAAAACAAAGCAAGCGAAAATCTCTCTGTGGCCACTACCCCACATCATAAGGAGTCACATTGCACACAGTAAGATCTCAATAAATGCCACATGAAATAAAACCAACAAAATCCAAGAAACTCAGAAACTTCGGACTAGCTTCAGCCATTATAATAATAACAATAATAGCATCAGACAAATAAGCTGAAGAAAACGAAGCTACCTTCACGGCAAAGCAAAGGAACCCCAGATCCGATGAGCATTGAGCGAACTCCCAGCCATGAAGAGAAGGAAGAGTTGAATTTTCTCAGACGCAAAAACGAAAAGCGAGAGGGAGAGAGATTAAAAGGACACCACCCCACGAGAAGAGAGGAGGGTAAGCAGGAAAGTACTGGAATATCAAGATTTTAAAAAGAGAGAATAATCACTTCTTTTTTGGCCTATCTCTCTCTTCATATTGTCGCTTACATCATCTTTCAATTTTTTCTCACTCCCATGCGCTGTAATGCAATCTGAATATTTATGTATACATCAAGAACGAAAAGACGCAAAGTTGATCGAAGCAAGCAAGCCTTGCCGATGCCAGTTGGCAAATTGGCATATTCACCTCTTCCTGGCTTCAACTCATTTGTTGTTCTCTGGTTACTAGAAATAAACTTTGCTGAATTGTTTTTTGTCTTTCGTATTAATTCATTGTTTTAACTAACTATGAGTGTTTTTTGTCTTTCGTATTAATTCATTGTTTTAACTAATTATGAGTAGTTTATCACTTTTTGCACTTAATTTAATCTTCCACGCCTTCATTTTGATGTCTAATTTAGGCTTTTTTTGTTTACTTACATAACTTTATATATTTTTATAATATAATATCATAGATTTGGTTGTTACGCAAAGAACAATCTTTTTTCGTTAACATGTGGATTTGACGAAATCTTCATGTTCTGTGCATAACAAAAGAAAGTAGATCTGTTAAAAGTAATGAAATTATTCATGTAACTAGTCAAGGATAAGGAAGTTGCCCAATGGTTAACACGTGGATTTAACAAATTTTTCTATGCAGATGTGCGAACATTTTCATTGTGACATACTCCGGTGGCAGACTCAGAACCCTAACTTAGAGATATAAATTATTTTTTAAAAAGATAAGTGAGATTTATTATCAATATCTTTTGAGAATAATTTAAATATAAATGCAGTGGAATCAAAATTAGTAAATGAGTTGGTGCAAAATAAATCACACAATACTAATATATATATATAATTTTTTAGAAGTCAGGGGTGCGGCTGAACTAAATGAACTACACAAAGGTCCGCCGTTGGCTACTACTAATGAAATTATTAAGGGTAAGGAAGTTGTCTTATAAAATTAGGATGAGAGACTAATATTTAAAAAAGAATTAAACATACTTTTAGTCCCTATAATTTACTCTCATTTAGATTTTGGTCCTTGAAATTTAAAATTGGTGATTTCGATCTCTCAAATTCATTCTATCTAAAAATGTTAGTTAACCTAGTTTTAAAAGAACATAAATATGACATTAACCGCATAAATTTTTCTTATATGATATTAGTTCTATTAATTATCATAAAATGGTTTAACAATTAGATAAGATTACACGAAAATAATTATATTCACGTAGTTTTGAGCATGTTTATTGTTTCTTATTTTTTAATTTTGTATTTTTATCCTTTTTTTGATTTTGGTCTCTTGTGTTTTAAACATATGAGGTTGGTCCTTGTAACTTCATATGGACTTGAATATTTACTGGTATTAATTAACATTATTAAATTAGCGACCAAAGCAAAAATCCATTGAAAGTATAAGAATCAAAACAAAAATTTATTCAAAATGTAGGTATCAAAATCTGTTAATTATTTATTTTGCATGCCGTAAAAGTACTTAATAAAAGTGAAATTAAGGGTATGTTTGTTTCTTTTTTTATGCTTTCAAAACTGTTATAAAACTGTTTTTAAAAATAATTTTTAAGAATAAAAAATAAAAAATCTGTTTAGAAGACTGTTTTTTAAAAAATATATTTTTAAAATAAATATATTCAACTCAGAGTACAAAATCTGAATCATAATTCAAATTCTTAAATGGAAAAAAAGTTACAGAATAAATGGTTTTTCAATTTTCCTAAACAAAAGCAAAAACAAAAACAAAAGAACAACTAACACTTGTTTTTATTTTTTAGTTTTTAAAAATAATTTTCTGTTTTTTGTTTTCAAAAACAAATTGTTAAAAAAAACAACCCAAATTTTTTTTGTTCTCTTGTTTTTAAAAACATAAGAACAGTTTTTAAAAAATTGAAACAAAAACCCACTAAATAAGAACAATGTATCTCAAATGTTATAAAGTTTTGTCAATATATACAATATAAAGTTTAGATGTTTAATGTTTAGATCACTTGGGCAGATCTCATGATCCAGAATGGGACACTTGATTGATAATATGATGAACAAGATTTATGCAAAAGCACGTGCAATTTGTGGTCACATCTTTGAAATAAGGAGGCACAAACACGTGGGGGGCTGATACTAAGGTCACGTTTGGTACCATAGAATTTGGAGGCATGGATATGGAAATGGAATTGATTTTCATATCAATGCATGTTTGGTACCATAGAATTGGTTTCCATATGGAAGCCAATTCCACCAAAATCATGGATTTACAATTCCATCTCAAAAGCTTGGATTTGTAAATCCATGGAGATAATTCCATCTAAAAATTTTTCTAAAAATTTTTTAATTTGATTTAGGTAGTTTTAAAAGTTAAAAAAAAAGATTTTTTAATTTAGAAGGGTTTTTAGGTCTTTTCATCTAAAAAAGTATACCTCATTTCCCTGACATACCAAACATACTTTTAAACATCATTTCCACATCCACATCCACATCCACATCCATATTCATATCCATCAAAATGAATTCTGCGTACCAAACGAGGTATAAGAGATTGACCATTGGCCCATGCAGACCTTTTCTTGTCAAACTTATAACACTCCAATGTCTTGGTCTCACAAAATTAATGCATTGTTATTGCCTTTTTTTTTAAGCTTTGATTGTTGAAGAAACTTCATGAAAAGTCATAAAAGATACTTGGACGGACAAACGTATCTACAGAAGGAATCAAAATTGACTTTGACAAGGGGTTAATCCTTTACAACATGACAAATCAATATTTGAATTTTTGTTGATATGTGTCTTATATATTGAACAAAATTCTCTTTAGTAGATAATATTTTAAGCAAAATTTTGTCCCTGGTATATTGATATTGATTATCTACTCAATCATATAACCAATATAGATACAATTGGTATAATAAGTTTTGGACCTATCGCTCGATAGAGGAGTGAATAAATTGTAATTATATTGGTGTTGATTATCTCCTCCTTTTAGCAATTCATGTTAATTCTCACAATATGTCAATTGACTGCGGAGTTGTTAAATTTTGAGAATTCAAAACATTATCCTTTAAGGGCGAAAGAGTGTATCTCGAATTCTCAACTTGACTCGTAGAGGGCAAGGATATTAAGGAAAACACATCAAAATGAGATATTATAAAATTGTGAAGAAATGTTTACGATATTATGTGCGTGTTTGGGAATCCGTTGGAAGAACGATTTTACGGATTTAAAAGTAAGTTATGAAAGGAATTTTATCTTGATTTGCATACAACGTGATGTAGTAGTATAAAGACATTTTTTACAACTGAAAAGTTACAAGTTTGAATCCGCTTGTAATATCAGTTTATTAGTGCTTACTGTTCTAATTAAAAAATAAAATAAAATTACAGAGAAATGCTGAGGAAGGTGTAACTTGGTGATTTCCAGTGAGAGGCCCAACTCAAAATCTAGTTCCAATTCTAGCGTGAGTGTTTGAGTGGATTTGGATTTCCAAATCATCTTGATTAAGATTTAATACAAAGCTAAAACTTCAAAATGGCAGCTCCACTAGATGGCTTGGAAGCAAATACATAGAGGTCAAGGTCATTCTCGGTGATGATGCCTCTCTCGATCCTACACTGGTAGAATTTTTTCTGAAACACAAAAGAATCCACCATTAACAACTTAATTTATTCAAATAATAAAATTAGAGCACCATTAAGTAAGCATGATCTGAAACCAAAACCTTCAAATTGTTGATAAATTGTGGAACCATGCTCTCTTTCACCAAAGCAACAACACAACCTCCCCATCCAGCTCCAGTAAGCCTAGCTCCAAGAGCACCATTTTCGCGACAAGTATTTACAAGTTCTTCTAATTCTGGGCAGCTGATTGCATGAACATGAGAAAGAAATTGCAAATGTTTTGCTAACCAATCTTACCAGGCAGATGATGGCAGAAGCAAAAGAAAACACACAAAGCCAAGGCGACTCTAATTAAATACTTTGGTCTGATAAGTAAGTGATTATTACTGACTGACTCAGGAAGAAGAAATGCTAGGATACGTTCAGAAGGCTTTATCCAAAAACCATTCATTAATTTACTCAGATTGAAAAACTTGTAAAAGAGACATCTGAACAACAGCATTCTTCATCCTGGGATTCGAAAGTCAACGGAGAAAAGCTCATTTAACACAATGAAGCTTAAGCAAAGATGACAGATAAAATCCAACACAGGCAAGAGGGCATATTTTTATTAAATAAAAAATAAAATAGAAGACTCTGAATTCTGAAAGCCAGTATTGCGTCAGTACCTGCATTCATATAGAACACTGCAACTATAATGACTTTCATTCATAAGATCACCAAGCTTCATCAGCATGTCTTCCTGGCTGAAAAAATAATGATTAATTGAAGTTAAACTAATTCAAGGTTGGGACTTAATAATTTCAATTTGATTATCAATCATCTAAAAAATTATTCTGCAGAATTATTAACGATTTGAAGTACTATATTCATCACATCAAACTTCGATAACAGTGAGAAAGCATCCATTAAAAAGTATAGCTGTGTCGACCATAGTCTCACTTTACACACCTTAAATATGATGATACGATTTCTTGGAACGCATGTACCCTCTTGGCTTCTGAATACACATGGGTAGCTCTCTGGAAGTAAGCATTAAAATTAAATAATGCATTATAAAAGGCAGCTAACGAGAAATTAGTATTGTCACCATGCAAAACAAAAGGCGCAAGAAATTAATGATATTTCCTGAAACGAACAAGTCATGCATAATTCATAACTTTCTTCTATATGGCATCTGGGATTTCTTTTTTGGACTACAAAATTCAGAACTCATTTAGATTTGTAATCATATGAAACAAACTGCTGAAATAAATAAGAACAACTAAATTAAGATCTTAACATGGTTGGTACAAATAAAATGAAAGTCAATGAGAATTGAAGATGGTACCTGACGTAACTTGTAGTGCTCAGCAACTTTTACCACATTCAAATAAGCAGGATTATCGCTAAAAAACGAGGTAAGTTTTTCCTCAGTGATGTTCTCTATTTCTTTAGCTGTATAGGGTTCTTCCTTCAAAAATTCCTGTGTCAAATGGAAAGATTCTTTTTTATTGGTTAAAGTAAGAAATAGAGTGTAAGCATCTTGAGTGCACAAATAAATATGTTTTAATGCTTGTCCACTCAAGGCTAATTTCAAGGATTATAATTTTAAAAGAAAAACAAGGATGGCATAAGACTGAACAAAACTTGCCTTGACAGCAAGAACAGGATCAGAAGATTTGTGACTGTTAGCAAATGATAAGCATAACCCTTCAACGTCAGACAATGTTTTTACTCTTGATATTGCCTCTTCTGGTTTCATCCCTTGCTTTATACCAAGCACTATCTTGAAAAGGAAAAAAGAAAAAAGAAATCTCAATGGTAAAATGCAATATTGGAAAGACTGACAGGAGGACTAGCAAGTTGCAGGTCTACCTAACCTAGTGAGTTCGAATATATTGAGTGCACTTCCTTTTGTATCCAGAAGAATATATCATCTATCTGAGTGAGTTCTTGTACAGTAACACTCTCCTTTTCTGTTCGGAGGAAGAGTACTTTTATATTTAATATCAATTCAGTGTTGGATATCTACTATTTTTCTTAGGTTCTATCAAATATCATTTGAGCACAAAAAAAAAAAAGAACAAAAGATAATAAAATTTCTGAATGATGAGGAAATGGAGGAAGCTGAAAAAAATGGATAGGCACTTTAAAAGGGAGGAATCATTTCATATTAATAGTTTATGAAACATAATAAAAATGTAATATAGTATGAATAAGAATGTTTCTAATTATTGTGTGTTCGCCACATGTCAAACTTGAAGAGCAAGAGTATCCAGCGTATCCAGTTAATGTGTTTTTTATTAAAAGAATTCTAAACAATTGAATGGGTATCAAAAAGA